>LYUA01001586.1:24696-37162 GCA_002093875.1 Calopteryx splendens
TACGACGCGAGTATCCACAAGAAGCACTTCCCGACGCCGCCATCAATATTTCCTTACATCGTAAACCGACCCCCTCGTGTCTTTCACATCCCCTCCTCCTATGACTCTCCACCCACCCCATCTCACCCCCACCCCACTTCACGGCCAAGACACTCTCCCGCCATCGAGGAGAGAGGCTTTAAAACGGACGAGGGGGTTGGGAGGGCAAAGAAGGTCCCCGGGGAGGTAAGGGGACGCCATTTCGATCCCCCTCCTCACCGAGGCATCCGCAGAAGCGAGCCCTCCAAGGTGGCGTATTCACCACCCTCTCAATAGCATGCCTCCACCCCCACACCACGTCATTTCTCCCATTCGCCGATCCTCCTCCCTCTCACCTCCCCCTCCCCTCCACCTCTCCCTAAACCACTCTCAACGAGCTGAAGCCCACGATAGCACGCCGGGGTACCCTTTGCCATCGCATTGAGGCCAAGTGCCTTCGACGGAGCGGATGGAGAGGAATGGGAAACCGCCTTCCTCCACCCCCTCCCTTGCCGCCCCTTGTCATCCCCCGGCCTTTTTCGTGCTGGAATGAAGAAAGTTCGGATGCCATTAGACTCCACCTCCCAAAACGGTTGCGAGTGGCCTATCCATGGAGGCTCACCGCAAGACGCTCGGAAATGCGATGGCCATTGCGGAATGGCCAACGCAAATGAAAACATATAAAAAGGCCATTTGGCTCGATCAAGGCTGATAAAATATTTCGGCTCCTTAAATATTGCATGCATTCATGCTTCGGATCGAATAGCTGGATGTCACCTATCAGTTAGAGAATGGTTCTCTGTGAAATAAAAACAATCACAAAGTAGCTCAATTCCCTCTCTATCAAAAGGTTAAAGACTCAAGAAATGCGCGCTTCAAACATGAAAAATAAACATAGCGAGAAGGATTTACACCATTTTACCACGGATACGGAATTACTATTTTAAGGCCTTTGCAATCCTTTCTGTCAGTTGATACGTTTCGCGTTCCTGGGGTAAGCTTCGGAAAAGAAAAACACAAAAAAAACAGAGTATAGATGCTAGAAATGTTTTATTTCATCCACGATTTATCGAAGTAGGTATAAAAGTGTGTTTTTCAGGATTTATAGCTTACTAAAATAACGTAAATTTTCTTTGTGTAGTGTAACATGGAGGCATGTAAAATGCTTCCGTACGATGCGTCATCTATGCCTTCAGCGACAATTGTACTTTTAAGTCTACAACTGAAATTGATTAAAATAGGAAAATGAATAGTTGTTGAACTATAATTCGTTATAAAGGGAAGCTATACTAACGAGGATTGCTTTGTAGTATGTCTCCAAACTATCCTATTAGCTACCAATATCTTTATTCATTCACAGTTTCTTGCTATGAAATCTCCCTAAGAACTAACTCCTCGAAATTCATCCATGGTCTTGCTCTTTAATTCTTCTCCTCTATTATTCCTTCAATTACGGTGTATCGTAGACTATCAGGTGTATACGGTGTATCGTAGACTCAGGATGTGACCAATTATTTTCTTTCTTTTCTTCTATAGTCTGCTCTCTGTGCCCACAATTCGAAGTACTTTTTTATTTGTCATTGCCCATCGATTTTATTTCCATATTTTTTGGCTGCACCACATTTCCATTGCTTCTGATCATCTTTTCTCTGCTACTGCTAATTTCTATACCTCTCAGCTCTTTAAAAATAAACTACTTAGAGAATAATTGCATGAATCGCTTCCTTATGCCTAGTTTAGTAATATTTGCCATTTAATGTCCTTTTTCTGACCGAAAGTCATCTTCGTTATCCTTAATTATCTTGTGGTACATCTTCCTTTTCCATACACGCCAGTATCCTCATTAGGCCTCCTTTCTTCACTGCAATAATAGCTATGATACCAAAAGGTTGCAGCAGTCTTATCCCTTCAGCGTGAACTCCCACCCCTTTCGCCTTTTGCTTGATATCGTTCATTGCATTTCTAATATACATATTAAATATCATGGGTGGTATTGAACATCACTGCCTGACTCTATTCTTTATTTCAGAATATTCTCTGCCATCGTACGTCTAGTTACTGCCGCCTAGTCCCCATATAAAAAGTATATTAATCTCCAGTCTTTGTAGTTCATTCTAATTTCTTTTACGCTCTGTTACATCATATTTCAATCAGCGTTATGAAAACGTTTGTCAAGATATCCAAATAATAAAAGTCATCCGGTATTTTTGTATACTTTTCTCTACGATGAGTCTAAGATCAAGAATAAATTCTCATATTCTTTTATTTTTTCTACACCTAAATTGGGTCTCACTTAAGTACCCTTCCGCATTCTTCTCCATTATTTCATAGATTGTTCTAGTACCTTCAATGCATGGGTCTTTGAGCTTTTTTTTCCAAGTATTCACATTTATTAGCCCTCTTCTTTTTTGGCCTGTGGATGATGTGATATATTCTTCTCAAAGTCTATTTCAATTTTTCCACTCGTGTTATTATCATGAATTAAGTTATATAGTTGAGCCAAAGTCTTATTTTCTAAAGGTTTAATTCGTTCCCAAGGTATTTCGTTCAACCTTGCTGCCTTGTTTGTCGTTAGGTCCTTTACTGCAGCGTTGAATTCAGCATCAAGGATGATATCTCCTCCCCTCGCATCATTATAATGGTGGTTGGGTCACGAGGTACCATCAGGCTGATGGTACCTCGTGATTCTCTTCCTCCAGTATTTCGACGTGTATTTGTTTTCCTTCATATAGATTCTCCAAAGACGGGTTCCATCTATTCGCTTTATCTTCAAATTCAATTAGAAATTCACCAATTCTACCCCTAATGGCATTTATGCGTCCTCTGCGTTCAAGTTGTGTAACACGGTTCTGTGAGTCACTTTTAAACAAGGCTATGTTACATTTCATCGTGTTGCATTTCCATCCCTTGTCTCCAGCTTTTCTCGGTTTTCCGCTGATTTCACCTATTAACCATTTATTATATTGTTTCCCTTTTTCTATCCTAGACATTTAGTACCTTCCTCTCTTCTTCAATAGATCCATGACTTACCCCGTGGTAGATGGTTTCTTTTCACAGGTTTTCTTCGGCTTACATTCTTTCCATTTTTCTTCGATCGATTCCGTGTTACCATTATTTTTCAGTCCTAGATTGATCCTTCGAATTTCATCCTTGAATCAGTCTCTTTCAATATGTCTAATTGGCAATGGGTCTTCATTATTTTTTTTAGCTACTGAATTGGAAATGGCACTTCATTGATATTAAACTGTGGTATCCGTCGATACCTGCCACCGGATAGATTTTTCATTCGTTTCTTTGCCTTATATATACTTGTTTCACGAGAATGTATTCAATTTGGTTCCTTCGTACATGTCCTGGCATCTTCCGCGTGTGTCTTCCACGTATATAAGTGGCTGGTTTTGAAGATGCCCATTTTCCCCTACCATTTACTGTTTGTAGAACTACAAAGGTATTATTCCTCTTTCAATTCGTTTACTTAGACCGTATATTACTACTCACCCAGTACTAAGTTCAACGGGTGACCGGTTTTTTCCCTCTACCACCTGTGATTTCCCAGGATGACCTGGTATCCGAAAAATGGTATACAACTTGGGTGAGGCTGATGGTTCCAACAGGAGTCACCTGGAATCGAACCCGGGCCCTCCGGTCAGTATCCCAGCGCACTAACCACTGGACTACCACGCCCCCTGGCACCTGCGCAACGTGAATTCCATCGGACGTAAACCCGAAAAACCACAGCCCCTTAGCGGAGGCCAGATAAATTTCCACTAATTAATCATCATTAGCTGTTCACATTGAATTAAGATGGCTAAATTCACACTGAATGTAAGAATATAACTTAAGAACGAAACTTAGACTTAAGTACAAATTCTTGTATCGGTTACAATGGTCTAAGTCTACCAAGCTCAACCAATTAGAAAACCTCTCCCTTTTCTTAAGTTGGTCAATAATAATACTGTTTTCACTTTGCCCTTGGTTTGCTTTCCACGATGAACTCCAAAAATGGACCTAATCATAAACCAAGACTCTAAATTATTTTTCTGGCTTATGAACTCCCTGTTCCGCTTATCGTATAAATATAGTTTGCCTATCACCAAAATCTATTAACTGCGAATTCATTTTAAATATCGATTGTTTATGTTTGTACTTTACTTTATTGTCACTTGTGGTGCTCATGTGCAAGCCAAGATCTCTCGTAACTACTTAATAGCTCAATCTCTCTCGTGAATGTGCAACTAATTGACATAACCTAAAAGATGAACATGAGCTATCTTTCGCGATCAGTTAAGTTCTTAAGTTACGTTTAGGCGCGTTACCAACGGTCCCGTTGCCACGCATATGCTCAAATCTTAATTTCTTAAGTTAAACTGGTGCGTCAAGTTTTTCTGCTTCAATGTGAATAGACCGAATGCACAGTTTTCAGGGAAAGTCATAAAATGGACAGGATTTACCCATAAGAATTAAAGAATTATTTTCATGGTAAAGTATTATATATATACATATAGCAGTTTTTTGCAAGTATATTCTCATTCGAAGCCTAAATCTCACGTCTTTTTAATTTTTTCCCGTAAATAATTCATCAATTCTTAATTCAAATAAATATTTAATAATGAGAATTATCTTACGTAGGCTACCTTTAGTTTAAATTTTAAATTTATATATTTAGTTTAAAGTTTAAATTTATGAAATTAATAAATAAAATTCCAAGATTTCGGCATCTGTTATGCCACGTCACACTGATAGCATATTTTGGATTTTGGAATGGATGCATGATTCTAAAATGGTATTCCATTTCCAAGAAACGTTGGTTGCCTACACTCAAGGAAAATATCTCCATTGCTGGCTGCCTAAATCAAAGGATCACCAAAGAACATTAAACCAAAATGGTAAATGTTTTATTCTATGTCGAATCTAACAAGAATTTAACTAGTCTCAACTATTTTTTTCCAAGAGTGTTCAGGTTTATCATATATTGCCCAGATTATCGGGTCTAAATTAATTATATCGGGTTTGTAACTTTAGTTTGTGGTAGAATAATATCCTACATGACCATGCGCTCTATACACGCACATGTGACGGCTTGAAGGCACGATGAAGTTATTAATGCATTTAGTTTTTGCCAGCTTATTGAAAAAATATCCAACTTATCGATTACATACTGCACTACCTATTGCGAGTGCCTTCATGCTTAACAACTACTGGATACACGGAATTTAAGTACCTTATTTTTATTTTAAACTTATTTTTCACGAAGTGACATGAAGTTTAGCGCATCTTCTTAATACGTTTAGGATTAATTTCTCATCATTTACTGATTGGTACTAATATAACTCCAGTAGTACCAGCAAACTTTTAGGTTTTTTGTCTCATGAGGATTGGGGCACATTCAGTAAAGCTTACTTTAAGAATGAAATTTGGAGACATTTCAAAGTAGATTCGGCTGATCACAAACGACCTCTAAACAAAATTTGTAACCAATTCGATCCGAAGCAGAAATCCTTACTGGCTAACTCCCAAACCCCTTGAATTACTGAACAGGATTTTTTAGATTCCACTTTTTCTCCTATGTAACAGGTCGCTAAAAGCCTCTGAGGCCCCTCAACTAGGACAACTAGTGATTTGACTGTGAAAGTTTATGAGATCAAATTGATTCATATTTATATCGAAGAAAACGCACTTCGAGGTAGTCATAAACGAGGAGTAAAGCCGGTATTCGTTGGGGTTCTGGTGTTGGCGGCGAAGTTATGTGACATCGTTCACAAAAGAGTAGTTCACTCGTAAGCAAAATCTCATTTTCATTCACAAACTCAGTACGTAGAGCCAAAAGATGTGTTTTTGTAAAATACTCTTCTAGAGTCAACCGTTAACTCGAAAAAATAAAATTAAAATATCCAAAGGTGGCCGCTCGTAGTTACCACCTCATCGGTTTAGGCTCGCCACGGGAAGATAGACCCTAAGCACCGTGACAATTGGATGAAACCGACTTGCGACGCAATAACGTATGACGCCCCCACCCCACGCCACCTTTCAGCGAAAGGGTAAGATTGATGACTTTGATATTTAGTCTCCAACTAAGAGACAACAAGATTAGAGACAACAGATTGATGAACGGAAAAGTGCAGATATTTTTGTTTTTAAGCTAACAAAAAAGGCAATTTTGAAAAATGTTATGGAGGAGCCCATTCTCATTCCTCAATCGAGCTTTAAGTAATTATAACAGTATTATAACAGAAAGTAAAGAAGCAGGAGAGTTTGCAAAAATGATTCTAAAAGTTTTGATTAAATTAATTTAAATTGAATTTAAGTCTAGACTAAGTTTTTTCAGCAACGATGCCATAGGTTAAAAGTTTAGAAATAGTTTTTCATTGACGCTATTTCATTTTTATATTGTATGTGAACACAACACTATTTTTCAGAACCCCTACCGATCAATCTGAAGACAAGGTTCTGTAAACATAACAGTCTTTTTGTGAAGTGCTACAGATATTTGAAAACAATTTTATTTTGAACAGTGTTCACTTGAAATTGGCACTCCATTTGTCACAAGCGACACTCAGCGCACAGAAATTAAACCAACAAGGAAATCTGAAATGAACAGTTTCGATATTTGTGACGTTTTTTTAACCCCAGCATCATCTAATCGAGCTCCATGAAAGTATCAAATTCCTTTGAGTGGTTTGCTTCATATCTCTCTTAATTTACTTTCACAATACTTGCGGGAAGCTGAGTATTAAACTGAGCTTAAATTGAAATTAGATACTATATGACCTATTGAAATACCTTTTATGGTAGTTCCAATCATCATTTTTTTCTAAACTAGAACATTTAAGGCATTTTTCTGGTCTATAAAATTAAAATTAGGCGCCAAATATGATATTTTGTCGGAACAAACGGTATATATCTTAAATACTCGATCTCAAAATTTCAAAGTACTCACACTCAAAATGGAGAGTTATTGATCGGGAAAATAGCACAATCTAAGTTTTAATCCCTGGTTAAAAATTAAAAATTTAAACCGTGAAAGGACCATTCTGATGTATAAGATGATTTACAAGACCACAGAACGTACTTTTGCAACTAATTTATAACATATGACTGACTTTCATTTGGAAGAAATAGCATGCCATTTGTTATTTTCAGTTTTAATAATCTGATTTTAGAGCCATGCATTAATTTTTTCATGCAACTTTATGAATTTGGGCAGAGGTAAAATTTACTTAACAGTATTATGGTAACTATGGCTATGAAAACATGGCCTAAGTTATTACAGCATTGTTCATTGTAATCGGCGCGGTACCTTGGTGGGTAGATCTTTTACCGGAGGATTCGATTCCGGGTAATGCTGGACACCCTGAGATTTAACCAGGCGTGAATTTTCTGTGAATCAGATTTTCCTGATAACAGCAGTTTGTACAGAAATAGGAACTAGCCCCCTTCCAAGATGATTGAATTTCACAAGGCCTCGTACAAGGTGCGCTATGCCGTCACCTATCAAACCAACCTTCGGGCTGATTACGAAGGCTTTTCTCATTATAAGAACAAATATGCTCAACACGGTAGTCGGATCTATACTAAGCTACGACAGAACCCTCGTAAATACATACATTTGCAACACGGCACTCTTGGAAAAAATCACGGAAAGATTCGAAAGGGTAACAGTAGACGTGGAAAATACCACCCGGCTGTATAAAACCGTCTATTTGGGGGAAAAAAGCGAATGAGGTTTTAGTTCACTCATACAGATACTATGGAACCGATTTTTTTTTAACTTCAGCTTATTACGCGAAAAAATAATGAATATTGTTGATAAGTTAACATATTGATTGTCCTTCCATGTAATCTGCGTTTACGCGAATATATACAACCCTAGTTTCACATGCTCACCATTAGGTTGATGGCCAGTATAACGACCCCAAGAAAAATAATTGGAGTGCACGCCAGCGCAACTCCGTGCAATCACGCGAAGTCACCTAAATTTCACTATATAATAATGGTACATAGTAACAATTTTAACTGCGAATATTTTTCTTTCAAATAGCATTTTGGGTCAAAGATTTAAAGAGGAATGCAAAAACCAATTAGGTATTTGTGAATTTTATTTAATCTCTGTAACCGAATTGCATGATAAACACGAAAAATATTATTCAGGGCGAAAATCGTGACTAATATGCTCAATGGCATTCCAAGTAAAATAATCCATTTATGATTAATCCTTTCGCAGGTATAATAAGTAGGGTGTCACTTTTCCCTTTTCCCTATAAAAACGTCGGTTGTTGTATTAAATCTCGGACCCACTCCAGGAAGATGAAAAGAGCTCCCAATCCGCACTCCTATTTCATGACAAGGGAACAATTCTCACCCAAAGAGATTATGTCAGAAAAGGATTTTAAAAAAACGTCCGATTGGAGCCGAAAGTTATAATTTTTTACCTGGAAAAATACTTTCCGTCAAACAGGATTACCATTAAAGCTTGAAAAAATGCCTTCTCCATCCCAGGCTATTAATTACAAGTGAAAATATGACCATTGATTTGATTAGTAGTAATGAGAAAATAATGGGGAGGTAATAAATATGGTGGCGCCCGGGCAATCGCTTATCCCTCCGTCTTCACCAATTTAATCGGCTTTCCACCAGATTAAATCGATTTCAAATGCCACGGATGGGTTGGCAAGGGAGTAGGGGAGTACCGCTTTCCTGAGATTGCGGCAGATGGTGCTTTAGTCAATCGTCACGCATGCGTTATGAAATGGAATGAATCAAGTCCTTAGTTGGCCGGAATATATGAGATTTGCAGCGTCACTTTTCGAGCCATCGACAAAACGAGGATATTTGCTTCTTGCTATAAGCGCTTGACTTTTTCCCATCGCGTGTCCTCTGGACACATATATTCCACGAATCCCTTGTAATGGGACACTCATATTTCCTCCTTCTCGCTTTTTCCGCGCTCGCCAACTTCCTGATGCCGTTAGCAATTGACTTCTTTCACGAAAGATTGACGGAGATAAGAAAAACGACAGTATTAGTGATGAACAAGGGGAAAAAGAACACATAGGTTAACATGCAGTTAACTTGAAATTTGCGACAAGATTGCATGGTCGAGGACGTTAATTCACTTCTCTTATGAAATCAATGTCAAAACTAAAAGTAAAGACCTATAATCATACTCATTCAAAGCTTCTCCAACTTCAATCACGAAAACCTCCCCAAAATGAGGACCCCTTTATTTTTTTATCCCGTTTTCAAATATCCACCGCCATTTTTTCTTAGCCATTCAATGAATGTCATTGGGCCGTTTTATATTATCTCGTTATATTAATCTTGTTGCATTTCCATCTGTCAGTTTCATAATGGCATAGCCCTAAGATCAGCGTACTTTTCTTCACCAAATCCTGACAACCGTCCATTAAAGGCTATTAAAGCTTGCGAGGCCAGAATTTGTTAAGTTTTAGCAATTTTCTTTATTATATGTTGTCCCAATGACTACGTAAAAATGTGAAATTGGACACATCGGTTACAGAATCAAAGGATGACTCAATCTCACTTAAGCTTGGACGTACCAGGGAACATTACCCCTCTAAGAACACACCAAGTGAAATTGATGGTAGGTGACACTTGAACAAGCAGTAGACGAGGAAAAATTGGACAAAGTGTTACCTTTGCTAGAAAGAATGAGCTGCGCTTTGTCCGGCCAAGTTTTGAGACTTATAAAATCTTGAGAGTTCACCACTGACGGAGTTGTTGATGTCATCCGTTTCCGGTGGCCCCATGTTGTTGATTCATTCCCATGAAAACGTTGTGGCCTCGAGGTAATTACGTGGCAGTGAAATTTTATTGCAAGACAAAAACAAGTAGTGCAAGGAGGCGAGTGAAATGAGAGAACGTTATGACCCGAACTACCTCAGGGAATTGCAAGTAAGGCAAGATTTAAAGCAGGCATTTATTGAAAAACAAAGGGTTGAGATATAAGTTCCGTGAAAACAAGAAAAAGGAAGAGGTGTGGGACATAAAAACACTGAGAGGAATGCGGCCAGAATCGTAATGAATCCGACGAAAGCGTAGCAAAGGGGCTTCCGAGACGGTCACAAATCTCAGCTATTTGGCCCTCAAAACAGTTCCGAGCCAAAAACTGGCTGCGGTAACCGCCGCTGGATTTGTCTTTCCTAAATGATATTTAGATGGCTGTGGAGCTTCTTGCTACATTATTTAGGCAATTCATGGTATTAAAATTTCAATAAAATGTTGTTGGTTACGCTTTTAACACTCAGTGTTTTTCACGTTGCCTCGAATATATATAATATAAATGTACTCCTGTTTCCTATTTTATTTTGAAAGAAAGAGTTATCTTAAATAAATATTTCACGTCATAAAATATGCTAGTTTATAATAGACGTAAAGCTACACATGTCGTATCCGTTCATTGCTGCAACCAAAGTTTTAAGAAACTTGAGTATATTAACTGAAATAGAAGTCTTAAATAGGAAACTCAGAATTTCGCCACTTCCGGTGATTTCTTATATCATGGTATTTTTTTGTTCACCACTGCTTCAATGAAGCCGTAAAAATAACCACATATGCTACACCTTAAAACTATATTTTTAATGACTGAACTCGTTAATTAGATAAACAACAACTCTGAAGTTACAAATGTACCCTATCCTAGAAAACTACCAATTGGGGCTTGACAACTAAGGACGTATTAAAGTAAAATGCCATCGCAGCAAGAGAGATTTAATGTGCGAGGGAAACTGTTCACGAAGCTTCCCGATTTAGATGTCTCTCCGTTGAGGTCCGCCGTTCTCATTACTTCTCCACTAAAGTTTTAGATTTATTCCAAACGCATTACTGAATGAAATCCTCTCCCCCACGTACTCTGCCCAGGGAACATTTCCTCAATCCTAAAATCACTCTAATTGGCCTCGTTTAGCTAATGGACGTGGTGAGCTCTTCCCTGCAACGGAGACCCGAGTTCCATTCCCTATCCCTCTCTCTCGATGTCGGCCACTCCAGCCCCCCCCCCTCCCTTTGCCCTCTCTCTCTCTCCCTCTCTCTGGTAATAAACACATTGGACGCGAGGGATCATCCATCAACACTCATTAATGTCATCTCACCGCTCATATCAAATGCAATAGGGCGTAAAAATTGAACGAAATTTCCCCTTTAAATTATGGCGACTGGAATGGAATTGATGGCCTCCCCTGTGAAACCCACAGTTAAGGAAATCGAATGCATGAACCTCATGGTAACCGAAATAATGCATCAATCCCAGATCCACGAGCTAATATTTTATTATATTCCTGGCCACAAATCGACCCGATCAAAGAGATTTTCAACACGGCAGTCGGCTGAATGGAGGTATTTCAGCAAAATGAAGAGTGCCCAGCACCAAATTCCGTGATAGCACTTTTCCGATTATTGTTTTTGACCTGCTATTTTGCTTCACTTGCATACATGCGTCGGCCAATCCAGTGCCAGACGATATAATTCCAGAGATAAAGAACTAGGCTGCCTCCCAAAATGACCATAAATATTGCCATTTACTTCACAAGATTGTAGCCTCCCGTTATGCCACAAACAAAAGAATCAAACACGGGATTCCCCCCATCCCTCTACGAAAAATGAATGTAAAACACTATTATTATATGAGGAAGTGACTATAAAAGACACACATTTTAACTATGCTCCCGCTTTTTAAGGAGTAACTTACACGGGAACATTCATTCACGCGAGTATTTTTTGTGAATTTTCCAGAGAAGCATAATTTATACTGACTTTAAGGGACTGCTCTATCGGAGGCGAAAACCGTCAACGCAACCTTTCCCAAACCGTCACTTCCTCATTGACAACGGGGGCCGGAGATGGCCCGGGTATCGGGACGCCTATGAGAAGGAAGGGAAGTTGTAATATGGTGGAAAAGGGGATGAGATCCCCTTCCCCTCACCCGCCCCCTTGGCAGCCCCAACGCTCCCCACCCCGCACACTGGCCCACTCCTCCCGGGAATGCTTCATAAACTTGGGTGAAACAAATGCCATAATGTTCACAATAAGTGCGGACACTTTCAATATTTCATTCGAGTTGCGGTCCGGGTGGGAGGGGTGGAGGAGCGAGCGAGGGGAGAAGGGAAAAGACGAAAAAGACGGTAATGGTCCCCAACTCCCCCTACTCCATTGCAGCCTCGTTATTCACCGTTCCTAGCAGTCCCTTCGTTTCCACCCCACCTCATGCTCCCCTCCCTTCTCTCACCCCTTAACCGTCTCTCTCCTTCCCTCTCGCTTTCTCTCTCCAGAGAAGATAAATAACCTCTCAGTAATTGCGTGCAGAGCGATACCATATTTCATACACGCCATAAGCCATAACTTAGAAGGCAATTACCGTGAGTACGTCGTTTATCACGGGGGCTGGCGGGGAGATCCATGGCAGGGGGTGGAACCCGGCCGGGCAGGGAGTTGG
>LYUA01001586.1:63582-74590 GCA_002093875.1 Calopteryx splendens
GATACCGCCCCGCCAGTCATTTATCATGGGCCGTCATACGGCTCCTCGGCTGCCGACACCGCGCTGTGCTCGCCTCATTGGGGGGACAAGCCGGGGCGCCATCCGTCACTGTCGGCCGTGAGATGGAGTTGTTTGTGTGTCCGCGTTAACACCGCTCTGAGGTCGACATACGATGGCAGTAGGATGGCAGGAGGGAGGGTGGGTGGATGGAGGGGTTGAATGAGTAGGGTGGAGGGAGGAGGTCGAGGGGAAGGAGAGGTTGAAGAGCGAAAGGGAATGTGTGGAAGGGTGCAGGAAGTTAAAGATGGCGTAGAGTGCGAAAAGACGTGAACCTTGAGAAATAACACGACCCACTGAAGTAGTAAGTCGAACTCGGGGCGCCCAGGTCCGGTGAGACGGGTTATGAGGTGGTCCAGAGATCCCCCACGTCGCCACACACGAGAAAATAAATAGGGCTCAAATCACGGTCGCGAATATGGCCTTTAAACCGAAGTTTCTGGGTTTGGAAAACTTTTCACGACGCAGCTTGAAATGATAAATTTCCTGATTGGATATTTGGTTGAAGGGAGAAACTGAGGATTGATTTCAACGTTTTCTGGCTCAACGTAGTCGTTGATTAAATACTCGAATTGATATCTCGCGTGCTTACTTTCGTGCACAATTTTTTCATTTGCGAATGAATGAACGCACGATAAAGTACAAAGCCCTAGACTCGCAGTCAGTCCTAACCCAATTTATTTGCAGTCAAAGAACACAATGAAGTACTTTAATTATTATAATTTTGTGTCTTTTCACCCTTGGTTTTACCCTTCAATATAGCAAAAAATAATATGCCACTTGGAGAAACTTAGGCTAGCATTTTTTATTTCTATTATTTTTTCTGGCTAAAGCATATTTCATCTGAGCGGCATTACGTGTTTGGGGAAACTCTCTGATCTGATAAAAACTCAAGGAGACCAAGAAAATCCCAACCCACGAAGTGAAAATAAATCTATTTGTGATTTTTAAAGCAGAAAGCCCATCCATTTACGTATGAGAAATTTCTAACAATAACATCACCAATAACTCACCAATTTTTCTGCTGCATAAAACGATAGAAAATAGTCACTTCAATATACACTCTGACTAGAGAAAATTGATGAAAATGGAATTATTTAATTTTAATCCACATATTTTTCTATTCTTGGTGGAATTGCCACTCAATTAAATTATTGTTCAGAGTAGTGTGTTGTTAATTCATTCGTGTTCTTCATAGTTGCATTACAGTGTAGAAGGAAATAATATATGGAAATCCAGATTTCAGGGTGGAAGAAAGTGTTCAAAAGTTCATGAAGATATGTTAAGTGGTTTAGGACCACCCTAGCCAGTCTCTTATCATTGGTAAACAATCCATCTATAGGTCCATCCATGGGGATACTATGAAGTTCCCACCCGTGGGCTCCACTGATTCCTACCCTCACTAGACAAAATGGGCACAAGTGGTGTTAGATCTGAAGTCATCTCAACGGGATAAGTGGTTATTTTATGATTAAGCTATGGATACAGCACACAACAAAATATGCAATTCCTGTCAGAAATTTCCACTACCCAGAACACAGTTTTCGACGCTTCCTCGCAAATAGCAAAATTGTTACGGTCACACCGGCGTAAATTCATTATTTTACCCCTCTACTTCTGATATGCTGTCAAGCAACTAACAACTTCAACGAAATCTAAGAAACTTCGTGACAGTGACTTTAAAGGAGTTACCCGCTACTTTGCATGCATATGCGAAAAATTCACAACGTAAAATCATTCGCCTGAACCGGGATTCGAACCCGGATCCCTCGATTTCCGGACGAGTGCTTTGGCATTTTAGTTTTTTTTTAATTCAAAGTGTACCGAGGGATCCGGGTTCGAGTTCCAGTTCAGGCGAATGATTTTTTTGCGTTGTGAATTTTTCACGTATGTCCACGTAATCTTTTGTAATGAAACTTTTCACAATGTTTGGAAGTGGAAAGTACTTTATCGTAGTTAATAATTTTAAATGGGTATGAAAGAATTAGCGAAGTTGCCGAGTATTGAAAAACGATTTGAAATCGATTTTCGAAAAATGATTCAATTTTGAAAGTTCAACTAGCGATCAACGAACTGTTATTTTTTCGTCAGAAATATTTTGGAGGTGCTGAATTTTCCCTTATATTTGTCAACATTCGTTTAATCTATATAAAAAATTTAATTTTCTTAGTAAAACTTGAATGACTCTTCACGACAGGATTTCTCTAAACCAAAAACATCTAATATTTTAAATTTTTTTGTAATATTACACTAGTAATGCACGATATATTATCCTAGACTATATGCAATCCTCGTTACAGATTAGTCTACACTAGTTACCTCCTATAACTTACGCTTTCCGATGTTTGTGGCTTACAGTAAACGATTTTTATATGAATTTCAGCTGCATATCGTTATCATGGGATTCTTACAGAATATTTTCAAGAACTTAGGCATTGGAAAATTATAAATTCAAGTTAGAAAGAGTGCGGAAATAGGGTTTTTCATAGGTAAAACTGTTATGAAATGCAGATAAATATTTAATTAAACATTTTACACACACATCCAAAAACTCGCTTACAGTAGGAGATTGGAATGATTTCTATACGTTAATTAAATCAGTCAAAGTGTTACTAATAGTTTTCAACTGTAAGTCCGTCAGATACCGTGTAATTTTCATTAAATATATGTATAATATACACACGCTGGACGTTTCACTTACGAATTAGCGAGGTTCTAAGTCAATTACGGCCTCAGCAAAGCAAACGAAGCACGTTAGAAGAGAGAGAGAGAGTACTTCATAAATGCGTAGTAAACCTTTACATGCCAAATACGTTGCACGTATTTCAATGCTTTGTAAGTAAATATTCGAGAACCACAAAAATCTCTTGCTAAAATAGGAACTGTACAGACTCCTCCAATAAGACATTCATCCACGAACACGGGATCTTCTCCTTACAATGTAAGTAGTAAAATAGTTTCACTTCCGTGCCTGGGCATAATTTAGGGTTGCTGTCACTTAATTTCCAAGAACATTTAGGTCTCCGACGCCGCACAAATATGGCCTTTCGTATACTCTTGGGTTTGTTTTGCTAAAGATAATGGCTACTGGTAAAAGAGCGATTTTTCCAAAAGTGATGTTATTGTACCCTAAATTAGGTTTGAGATTTTACAAATTCTCTAGTTGTCAGAAGAGTTACTCATTGACTCTCCAGGACATGTTTGTTTTATTAGGTTATTCTCCTTTTTGTGACTTTGGGAAAAATCCTAGTCTTAAATAGCACTTTAGCAATTAATTCACTATCATAATTATTTTTTAATAGTCCAATACAACTTTACTGAAATAATAAATACCGTAACCACCTTCTCTTCTTACGGGTTCGATAATCCCAATGATGCCTGACATGTTAAATAACATCCCTTAATGTTAGTGTCAAAAAGGAACCAATATGCATATATACTTCATTACGCAAAATACACTGTTCCAGTATTTGTCCACTATATTTTTATTTAAGTCGGCCCTCTTAAATTCGCTCTCCCATGGACTACAACCTTCGCGAGGTGGGAAGGCTTACGAGTTATGATGACCCCCTAGGATAGTACCAGCAGCTGCAATGATAATTACTCCTAGTAGGATTTTCCAGGAAAGACAGGTCGAAAGGTGGGAATCAGACGAAAGGCAATTCACGCAGCGTCTGTTCGTAAGTGAGCCGGTTGCTGAGGCGTCTGATCGCAGTAGCGTGGACATTTTAAGTAATGGCGTCACATTAAACACTATTGAAGAAGACAACAGGAAAAAAAACCTTAAATTTCCCATATAATTATAGACGGTAGCATATGGATACTTAATGAATCCTGGAATGCACGGGATTAGGTCTACTGGGACGGGTGTTGTGCCCAGGACGCAAGGCTTCCGCGGTCATCATTACGCAAAATCATTGCTTAACTGAGCTGACGGTGATGGAAAAAAAGACTCGGTTGAGTATCGCAGATGCTAGTTAGAAAGCATTAAGAGTGAAATGGAGAAAGGAAGGTATAGCTTAGTTAGGTTTGTGTGAGGTGAGATGGCGGGACAGTGGGTAATGATGAATAATCCAAAACCTGCATATGACTCATAGTCAGACAGTACAAGTAAGGGTAGAGGAGGGAGAATCGGGATAGGCAGTGAAGTGGGACAGGATTTTCCGTTACACCCGATATTTCTTAACACACATGCGGAGGAAACGTTTAGATTGGCATGGGAAGAACTTGAGATGTAAATGGAAATGAGAGGCTAAGTGATTAATTCAGTTATGTCTTCAAATGATCGTGCAATAGTTATACCGACATGTAATGGGTTGCATTTATTGTTATGTGGTTCATAGGAGAAATGCAAAAAGTATTATGCAAATATTAAACATTTAAAAAAATTAATGAGATTCTCAAAAGGTAGGTAGATTAAATAAAACGTTTAATACGAAGGAATAAAATAGATCAGGTGGAGCATTTCACGCTTCGGGCAGTATTTTGGAGGAAAATAGGCGAAGTAGTAGTAACATTAGAAGAATAATAGCGCTAGAAAAAGAAGTATTTGTTAGAAGAAATGAATTGATGAGAGATCACAAGTAAAGACGTAAGGAAAAGATTCGAAAAACTTTAATATGGAGCGTAGCGCTGGATTGATTCAAAATTTAGTGTTTAAGGTATTAGGATGAGTGTAGATTCGAGGCCTTTGAGATGTGGGCATGGGGAAGAATGGAAAAAATAAGTTAGATATAGAGGAAGAATAAGGACTAATTTAAATATGTGGGAAAAGTGAGGAAGTTACTTGGAGAAATTCGATGAAGGCATAAAAAATGGTTAGTGGAAATATTCAGAGGTAGAGGGATGCAGAAAGCCGTAATAGAAGGGAACAGTGTAAGCAAGGAAGAGAAAAGAAAAGAATATGCTTTTTAGGCATTGTGATGGTAATTAATACACGAAGACCTGATGGGAAAAGAGATGTAGGGCAAGCAAGAAGAGACTTGCACAAAAAGTTGAATGTGTCTCAGGGACCGACCAAAACCTACCCTTGGTACGTGATTACCTTTGATGATGATTTAACACCGCAAAATATGAGTTTCTCGTTACCACTGTAACTCATCAATGCTAACTTTGCCGCATAAATAAGTTATAAAGCAAGTAAAAATAGGTATAATTTTCATGTCAGACCTTAAGGGAGGTGAATAAACGATTTTACTCATTTAAATATCTGAACGACAAATGGGAGATTCAGTACTCGAATCGCGGTGAAGATCACTGATGCTTTTAATTCGTAATGTCTACACCCGAATATAGTAATTTACTCTAGCAATATACTAATGTATGTGCTCAGAAGAGTTATTATCTTCGATTAGACCGTATAAAGCTCGAGGCTACCCGGCCGCCTCGCCATAGCAGGCCGTGTACCGCTCGATTGACATTTGAATTGAAGGCTTGAATCACTGGTAGCAGCAAAATTTTTCTTCGTAACAGTATCCTATACAATTAATTCGTTCAACACATGTAAATCTCTTAGGGAAGGCGTTCAAATAAAAGGGACTTTTTTAATAATACAGGGAGCGGCATTATAACTTCCTTTTTTCCCATTTATTTTAATGTGAAAAAAGGAAGTTATAACGCCGCACTCGGTAGTATAAAAATAGGGTATACCAAAATTTTAGCGGAAAGAAATAGTATGCATATTATAAACATGGTAGCCAAATTACTTTTATTTGTATTTTTAAACTCCATTTACTGCTCGAGAAATACCCTGTCATTTAATTTTTACCGTATCCGAGGGGAAATTAAGACGCACGTATATCACCCATTGTACCCAACTTACAATTGGGCCGGTTTCACATATTATTAGGCATGACTTTAAGACTAATATAATGTGTAATGTACTTATGTTTTTTATGAGTTTCCTACATCTATTTATCCTTACTGCGCAATATATATATAAATGCACGATTGCGAGCTTCCAGGCAGAAATTAGAAAAGAGGACTTAGGTCTGGTTTTTCGATTTGAGAGCACTCACGTAGTGGCACATCGTACGATGGTTACAGTTGCAGTTACAGTTACAGCTGCTCGCGGTTACCCTGCTAGCAGTATGCAGCTCGTTTCCCCAAGCAAATATACTCTAATTTAACTTCCATATTATGCTGTCCCTACTATTATTTCTTGACAGGTCTATTTCGTGAATTTCTACTTTTAACCAGAGATATTCACGGCCGTAGCGAACAATCGTGAAACAGTTATGGAAAAATTACAAAATGTATCAAATCCAAGGTGAATTCCCTGATTTTAAAAGAAGCCATAGGCTCCTTAAATTTTCCATTAAGGAGCTATCCCAATTATCCAGATTTGTGACCACGATGTAGCATGACATCCGACTTATACTAATGTAGAATCGTGTTGCAAAGTAAAAAATTATATGAGAAACGCGACAGATCAAAGGATCCCATTGGAGACTGCCTTGACTTATTTAAAAAACTCAACTATCACTTTTAAGAATTGGATACATATTTTGTGCGTGAGAATGATTCTGTGTGTGAAAGCATTCCTACGCTCAGCTGTTGAATCTTTTTTGGCGCTACATTTGGGAAAAACGGAAACCACTTGTTTTATTTTAAAGGATTCTTGCTACTTGTTCTCTTTTAGCAAAGAGGAAATTGAATTGTCATTCCGTTGACAGCATTGCAGTAGGAAAATGCGAGATGGAATGGAAATTCTTCCTTTGGTGATGGATTCTGTTTTGGACAGTTTGTCGATAAATGTTGGCTAGGCAATATGAATTTTTATGCCTCGTGACAGAATGTGCCCTGAGTAACGGTGGTGAGGTCAAATTTAATCAGAAAAATTCAATGTATCACGAAAAAACTTAAAATAATGCATGAAACCGCACACGTTAGAACGGAAAATACCAA
This sequence comes from Calopteryx splendens, assembly GCA_002093875.1. NCBI lineage: Eukaryota > Metazoa > Arthropoda > Insecta > Odonata > Calopterygidae > Calopteryx > Calopteryx splendens. The sequence goes on from LYUA01001586.1 coordinate 70,546, forward strand.
GGAGGTAATGAGAGATCATAGTTTTAAAATCTGGATGGAAAAATACGTTTTCTTTAATGAATATCGGCAATGATATAAGATAATTACAGCCAAAAATGTTTCAACAATTTTTTGGGAGATAATATTAGCTCACCCTCATCATCGCATAATGCTGGCAGAACTATACACATGCGTCGCAAACAGATCAGTATGCTTGAAACACAAAACCGATTTTATACCCGCACACGTGCAATTACAATTAATTATTCTTTATTAAATATTTAGGCGAATGAGCCATTGAAAAATGACGCTCTCTTTCAATGACTACACAAATATTTTAAAATATTTGCAGATTATCTATCCTATTTATTTTGCAAAAATTTTACCAATTACGCACAACAAGGTCTGTAGGAGAGATGAATCGAAAAGACGGTTTACATTCATGGCATATGAAATTGCGATGTCAAGACAATAGTCTTTCATAAAAATGTCTCAAAATATGCAATACTATTGATGCCTACATGGTCCCAAAATGCCAATGATATATTTCTCACGTGGTCACTCCGTCAATTTCCCGTGTCTCTCTTTCAGTATCATCATCGCAATTGGTAGGAAGGAAAGAGTTACAAATCACATGTAGAAAAAATGCTAGACAAAATCATATTATCTGGTTTCAGTTAAGACAATTAATTTAAAAATAAAATGAGCAATCCACGAACAAGGCTATACATTTTCGGCACTATCAGTCCTCATTCCACGCCTGTTTACCCTTTTAATATTAACGTCAACACGAGAAAAGGATGCAGATTCGGATCATTATTTAGTGATTTTGGAATGAAGGTAAATAAAAGATGGAAAAATCGGAATGAGTATCCATTAGAGTAAGATTCAACTTGATTTAATTTAGAATTCTGAGGATGATGGGATGGAAGCAGCCAGGAAAAGGGGTCAAATCTATAGAAAAGCATAAGAAGACCCCCATAGAATAAGACATGGAAAGTAAAATGAAAATAATTAGGATATACGAGGATAAGAAGAGAGATAATTTGGAAGATGGATGAACATAAGCTTGGATTTGAAAACACAAATTAACAGTATTAAATTATAAGTTGAGGAAAAACATCAATAGAGGTAAGTAAAATTGTCGGCCAGATAAATATGTTGATATGGGGAAATTTCATGGACAGGAAATAAAGGAAGTGCTATGCATTAAGATGAAATGTGTGTCAAGAAGTAAAACAAAATAAAAAATATTACAATCATGAGATATCTGATGAAATTAATGAACGAAAGAACTTCCGGAGCAGATGAAGGTATATGAGAGATGTACATGCGACATAAATATAGGTTTTAGATTTTCAAGCGTTTTTTCAATAATTCCTGCTCATCAAAATCGACATAGATGGCGAAATTTGGAAACCAAGCTTACGGTCTTCTCTCAAAGCGAAAAAAAGCACTATACACTAAAAAAACAGTTGGAATATAAAACATCCCCGAAGAATACCAATTGAGTTAACGCGCAAATAAAAGGAGGTTCAGGTTAGAAGTCTCCTAAATCAATTCCTACAGGGCAATAATTTTAATATGACGAGCAGCAAAGGTAGTACTAAAAATCATCAAAAAAAGGACTGGAGCATGGGGCAAACAAGCACTAAGGGCGACTTAAGTGTGCACATTACAGGATCAGTGCATGAGGTGGGAGATGAAGAAAAATCACAATACATATAAAATAATAATATGCTAGGTAAGATAAGTTAGACAAAAAATTTTAAAATATTAATTAAAGCAGATTGTGTGTAAGTACTCAAATTTTTGGCAAGATATTTGGACAAAAATGAATTAAGTAGCATGGAAAGTAGAAGAAGAATTACATTAGCAATAGTACTTATCTGCAAAGTCTGGTTTTTAAGTAAAAAAGGGTACATGCATAAATTAAGACTAATAATTGAAATTGGTCGAGTATCTCCCTTAGTAACTGATAACCTAACGAGTAGAGGTAGGTTTTGTAAGGTCCTTTAAAACTAAAAGACACCATTATAAACTTATGAAGCAAAACAAACTAACTTTGTTCAACAGCATAGCTTCCTCCAGTTACCTAATAATTAATTTTCACCCATAATTACTCTTTTCCTTCAATCTGTTCACCGCATGTCTTGTTACTTTGGTAAAATACCGCGATCTCTTATAAAATCCGGAGGCGTGGCACTCCAATGGTTGGAGCGCTGAACTGCTAGACCGGAGGGCCCGGGTTCGATTCCCGGTGATGACCGATTATGGGCACCCTCCGCCGGCTCGGGTTGGACTCGGGGGTGCGTCGGATTTTCGCCGGAGTGCCCCAGGGTTCAATTCTTGGGCCAGCATTGTTCAACATCTACTCCCACAGCACTCCTCGGCCAAGGAGCGCCGCCAGGAGTGGAACTTTTGGTGAATAGAGTCACCCTTCCGTGGGAGTGCGGGTGGACCGGAAACTCCTTTGGGATTCCCAAGTGCTCCGTGTGCGCGCGAAGGCCTTCGCGGCGCTTAACCGACTTCGGCCGATTATTCCCCCGGTGGTCCTGAGCATGGACACGAAGCGTCCACTCTACCGGACGTGTCGCCGCTACGATCAATTCTCGGAAATGCACCTGGACGGGAAATTGGATGCCCTCAACGTCCTTCTCCCAAGAATATCTCGAGATTTCTTCAAGAAAGCAGCGGAGTCATGCGTTGCCAACATCCGAGGCCTCGGAGGCATCCAGGTCTGGCCGTGGGATCGCTATAAGCGCCCCATTTTTGCACCAAGCGATCGCCCTTCCAGCGAAGGAGAGGCCTCCGTTTCTTTAGGCAGGAAGACTTCAGTGATCTTCTTGACAGCGCAGAAGATGCCGAAGAGGCTGGGAAGACAACAAGCGATGACCCGCGGAAGGACATTCATTGTTGAAGGCTAGGAGAAGAGTCGGCAAGATATATCTACAGCAAAACACGCCCACCATTGTGATGGATTAGAATTTTACTTCAGATATGGCGCTGTCCTGATTGGAGATGATTTTTATCTTCTTATAGGGGGTGTGGAATGACCTCTGTCTTCGCAAAACAGGACGCCAATCATAATAACTACTCTTGTGACTCAGAGTCTAATTAATTTATGCCTCTGCCGGAAGTGTACGTTCTTTCGAATCAGCTGAAAAGCAAGTGACTGAAAATATTTTATTGTAATAACATAGGTCAAAATTTTCCTGGCCGCTCCCTGAAGGTAAAATTCCAACTCTCCTTGAGTAACTTGGCGTCTTTTTTTAACCATAATCCAAATTAAGTCAATGGCCGGCAATTAAATTCAATATTTCACTAGTTGTAGTTGCGTATATCGGAAAATATTCATAAAGGAGTCTAAAATATCTAAATCACCCCGATTTCAAAATGCAAGGAGTGTGATATTGTCATTGACGCAAATGGTCTGTTGTTTTAGTGAGGAGATGACGATAGTGTACACTGTACTCAAGGTGTAACACTTGTTTCTGAGCGAGATGCATGCAAATAAATATGAACTAGTGTTCCCTAGATTTCTGTGCGTTCGTGTGAAAGTTGACATCATAAGGGAAATGATTGCAGCTTGTTGTGCACCAGTGGAGGGCGAGCGTGAAAGCATGGAGGACGAATTTTTAGTTAAATTGGGAGACGTTTTAAATAAGTGTACCCTTGGAAAAGAATAATATTAATACAAGATATTAATGTTTGGGTTGGTGTTAGACCAGATGCCTCTAATAATACCTGTATGGTGGGCCATTTGACGATCTCTGAGTGAATGATAATGGAGAAAACCTGTTGAGTGTGGAAAATGAAAAAAGTTTACCTCCAATACGTGGTTCATGGAGTTCTTTTTCGTGGAGTATTTGTTTATATATCAGCGATTTGTTCTCAACTGTTAATTGCGAGCCTCTTCCTAGGATCCAATACATATTCCTATATTTTATGTTGAGTTCTTCTATCTTTTTCTTGACATACTCTTTCCATTTGAGCTTTGCATCCAGTGGCATGCCCAGATACTTTGCTGTGTTGGCATAAGGCACTCACTACCTGTCCATTTATA
>LYUA01001586.1:179586-195181 GCA_002093875.1 Calopteryx splendens
CCCCCCCCCCCCCCCCCCACCACTCTCTTTTTCTGATCTACGGAAGGCTTGATGGAGCAACATGACCGCAATTGAAGAAAATACAACTTTCAACGATTCCTTTATTTTCCAGAGAGTGACTCATCAACCTGCCATTATGAGCTTATGTCTTGTACAGAAGTAAACGATTCTGCCCTAGTAGCCCAACATGCCTTCCCCAAGTCAGTCTTAACCCTTGTGATTCCCACCAAAACACCCATTTTCTTCTTTATGCGCTATCAAGTGCCCATTAATGAAAAGGAACACACTCATCACCGGTGGGAGAAAAACAACTGCTACCCTCATGTTGCCCTCTATCAGTGGTGTTCACCTCATCATCTACGCAACACCAAGACACCCAACAACTCCGATCTCATCTTGTTGCTGTCATTGATTTATGACAAGCCAATATCCAGACTAAGACCCATTCTCTCAGTGTCCAGTCATGGGAAATGGTTGTACTGGTAGGATTGTCTCACTCATAAGGAGAGGAAATGTTTTTCATAAGTATGGTATTCATATGGACAGGATACCTATTTTGATGTTTTAATGTAATCTTAAGAGCAGAAAATTAATTTACTTGAGGAACAATATATAGTATCAAAAAGGAGAAACCTTTCCCCTACTCTTCTCCAAACTAAAGGGCTCAAATTTTATTAAACATGTAATAAATCTATAATTCCAAGGTAGTATAATTATGAGGATTAATTTATCTATAAGACACTTTTTCAGGAAGTATAAACAAGGATTTGTTGATTTTTAAAAATCTCTTTGGAGGCCATGGCTGAATTAAGGCATTGCTGTGATTTGCACCTTGCAATGGTGCTTAAGTAAGGGGATGTGCTCAACACTTTGTGAATGCCCTGACTTGGTAAGACAGCAATTGATTGGGTAGCAAAAAGGTGCTCAAGAACAAGAGAAGCCCCTGCTAGCTGACTAAGATGGTTCCTATGGTGTAAACAGGACCCCAGGAATCAGTGTGGGGGCGTGCAGACTTCAAACACTGTGAAAACCCTTATAAGTCCACAACCAACACCAGGACAAGCACTTTACAGCATAGGCACAGGAGTAGATAGCCCTCCAACAATTCTTATAAGGGCTAAGGGAAGGAATCAGGCATTCCGTGATGATTCCTACATTCCAAATGGCAGTGAAGTTTTTCTTACACGAGGAACAAATAACAAATAGAGAAGGAGTAGATGGTGTTTGGATGGTCATCCCCATATCCAGCCCCCAAGAGAGATTCCCCACTGAGCTGACTAAGGTTTGAGGGCTTGGAGTGAAGGAGGTTAACATAAATGCCCATTCTCTCTGATGAAAAATTACATTAATAACTAGTTTAATGGTGTAATTATGACTGTGTTGGAGGTGGGGGTTCCCTTAGCCCCCAAATGGCAATAATGAAAGGTAGAAGAGTGGGTGGGGTTGAGGAAAAGGAAAGGGTCTTGTCAAATCACCGACAAGATCCTTTTAGAATCATGGAGGAGAAGAACCCAGGAATCCTGTCCCCGAGTGATAATCTTCCTCAGAAAACAGCAAAATAAAGACCCCAGGTACTTCTGTAGGTACATTTATATAGCTGTGGGAGGGAAAGGCGGCGAGGGACATTTGCCCCTGGATCAAGCACAGGATCTTTGTTTCCCCCATTTAACTAGGAGATGTTCACCACAAGAACATTTTTTCACACCCCTATGGCCCCTTTTGCTTCCAATGTCAGCAATTTGTGCACTTTTCTCGGGAGTATAGGACTGATGCAATGTGTTATTACCATTGCAATATAAGACAAAGTTAAAAACTTGCAAATCCAGTGAGTTTTCCCCCTACTCAAATACATATTCAGCAACTCCCTCTCCCATGGAACATTAAGTCACAGTGATTGGAGGGATTTGGCCTATTCACCAGCCACTGATGCATGCTAAGGATGTCAGGTAGACAGAGCACTAAGAGCCAATGCAATGACTTCTAATGGTACAGTTCAGATATTATGAAACTAATACATGAAGCCAGTCTTTTCCTCTGAGAAAAAGGTGGCAATTAAATCAATTCCACTGTTTCTCATCGCAACTTTGTACCAATATAAAATGTAAGTAGTTTAATTTAACACATTTAATAATATTATTGAAATGATGGGTTTTTAATGTCCGCTTAATAGCCAAATATGTTTAATAATAAAAGCTTACTCATTTGGATTAGTTTGAGGAATATCACTACAAAGTTTTGAACACAATTTGTGAGAGCAATGCTAAATCATGAGTTGAATCAAAATGAAATGACCCATACACATAATTATATGCACAATAAATAAATATGATTTTACATGTGATACACCATCAATCAGAAAGCACTTACAGGATCTGATGTTGCATCATGCAAGGCACGAAAGAACTTAGCCACAGTTCCATGGGCCCTTAGATGCATTCGGAATGCAGGTTCCATACATTTCGCAGCTAGCGAAATGGCAGAGAGGCACCTGTTAATGGATAGGAAGAACTGATTACTCAATTTAATATATTACCAGGAATTCACCATATTACTCTGTGCACCATAACCACACCCTTTTGTTTCAATTTTTGGGCAGAGGTAAGGAGGAAAAATAGGGATTTTTCTTATTCACCGATTTCTACTTCCCTTATAATTCACCATACAAGTAGAGCATACCTAAGTGACACAATATTGTGTGATTTCTGTACATCAATATTCAATCAAAATTGACTTTTTAAAACTATGATGACAAAAAAATGACAGATATAGTGCTTCAAGTTATAAACCAGGCATTAATGAAATTATGCAGTTACATAAAAATTTATCTGGCACTTGTTTATAAGATGCCAGTTACGAATTAGGGGGTTATGAGATGACATCTTACCAAAAAGGCTTGATACAAATTTCCGAAGCCAAATGAGGTATTTTACACACTTAACGGTAAAATATGCACTAACCCTTTAATGCACATATAAAATGGGACATACAACTAATATTTCAACAAACTGCCTTGAAAAGAATTTCTAAAGAGTTTATAAATATCACTTCAGAATAAAACATGCATATTTAAAAAAACCTGGCCCCAACATCAAACACCATTAGTTAACACTTAAGTTCTTGAAAAGAAAATCTCAAACTAATGGGGAAATTTTGCTCCACTTTATTCATCTATGAATCAAGTGTAGGGAAATAGGAGATTGGCCAATTTATCCTCAGAGAATACCATATTTGCTATTGAAGAAAGATTTTGAACTTTTCAATTAAAATTTAAGACTGATATTAATAGTTGCCTCTCAGCTCTGGGAGCCTCTAATGGATCTATTACAACCAAATTTTCCAGTAATTTTTGACACAGAAAATTCCTCAGAAACTCACAGCACTGGGATATCTCATTGAAAATTGGATGTGAGAGTCCTGTTGAAGACCCCCAGAGTTAGAAGATGACTGTTAATACAGGTTTAATTCTTTTATCGCAAAAATTTGGTATCAATGATGATGTAAGATGATAATGAAAATGGTGCAATTAGTACTAATAAATATATTACAAATGTTTACATCATTAACACTAGTTCATGACCAAAAGAGTAATATACTGTTGCAACAGGTTCAATCACGACTGTCATTACACAATTTTAATTTTGACTCAATCTTTATTTCTAATATAATATTTTGTAGATTTATAAATAAAACAAATCAATGCCCCAATAAGACAAAATAGAGCAATACATGCAGCATGGGCATTGGCTCAGATGAGTACAATTAAGGCCTGTTAGCACACAAGGGTGAATGTTTGACAACAGTGGTAGAATAAACGGACATGTAAAAAAACTGTCAACCTACACCCCAACTATTAAAAACCTATAATCCCACACATTAACAGAGGTTCTCCCACACATTTTACACCACACTTGTTGATCATGAAGATCTTATGTAATGTTTAAATGGAGTCTTTTTTTACTGTGTATGATCTTAGGTGAATTATTATTATCAGTCACTATCTCTGATACCTTAACAGGGTGCTCGACTCCCACATGATTGATTGATTTTGCAATTTCTTGGAGGGATTTTGCAATCCATGTGTAGGTGGTGAGTCTTGATCCCATTCTAACAATTTATTGAAGAAAGTTAACCCCACTGGCAGGAGTATTCAATAAGATTGTACACCCAAATTCACAGAGGTGGATAAGTATCGGTTTCATGACACAGTCTAGTCTTGAGATCACTTCTTTTTGGTCTAAAGGCAGATGGTAATGAAAATTACCAACAGCAAGTACTGGCAGAAAAAGTGAAGGCATGCCAGTCTGATATTCAGGGGTAGGTGCCTTGGAGAAAAATACTAGGAACCGGTACCTCGATATCACTGCCTAGGGTACAAATCCTTGGTAGTGGTACCTAGGCACCAATATCATGGGTAATAAATAATCGTAGGTACTGGTATCTCAGTACTGGCAACAAGGGAAAGAACCCTAGGCATTTCTCTGTACCTAGATACTGCTACCAACCCATCAAAAAATACACAATATCAGTAATTTTTCACATATTGGTGATATTGTGTAATCAAGCTGGGCAGCTGAAGGCTGCTGAAAGCGACATCTAAAGACATAACAATAAATAACAACATTTTTGTCATTATGGGACGAAACATGTGGATTTAAGAATGGTACCAGTATCTAGGGCAAGAAAACTAGGTATTTCTTGGTACCTAGGTACAAGTACTGATACCAAAACCAAACTGCTGAAATTTATTAATTTTTAATCAAATTGTATATTCGCAATAGAAGGGCAACGGTCATTTCTCCAGCCTAAGCTATGAGAGAGAAGAGGGTGTTTTATGGGGAGGAAACCAGGTACTGACTGTCAATTCCTTGGCATGGCAGCATTGTCAGAGTGACCCTGCAATGTCAGTGCTCTCGCTCCTGTTTATGAATAAGAGGTATAAACTAATCTTTATCTCAATCTCACTGACCAGAATGCATAGGCCTCAAAACTTTTTTATATGCCACTTTCGAGAATTTGCATTACGCATGTAAATAAAAACGTGTATTAAAAAACTTTTTCACCAGTGCCATACCAAAAACATTTCATGCATTACATAAATATATATGTATAAAATTTGCACGAATATAAGACAATCCCTATCTATGACAACCCCAATTCTAAGACGACCCTCCTTATATGTCTCCAAAGGGAAAAAATTAAATAATTGAACACAAAATTTATTAAAAATTTTGTGCACATACAAAGACAAAAATCGGAATTAATTCTGCTAAATTTAAACAAATATATCTAAATATTATATTTTTACTAGATTGGAAAACTATTAAAAAAACAATTTTAAAATAAAATTTTTTTAACCTAAATGATTTTACTTGATGACTTCACTTTCTTTCACCACAAAAATTGAAAATGATTATTCAAAATTAAAAAAAAACTTCAATATTATCAATTACGACTTCACTGCATTCACAAAAAAAATGGCTGGGGTTTAATTCATCACCATTTAGATGGTATACCTTCCAATGGAGATGTCAAGATTGAAAGCCCACCATTTTAATGGCATGGATTTTTTACGCCCAAAGTTTTCTTTTGACTCATTAGTTTTGATGACTCGTTTTTGACAGCGCAAGTTTTATATGAGAATGTTGAAAGAAAAAATAATACTATGCAGAAGCTTCTTCAATGTTCATGTCCATATGTTAAGTAAAAATGTAGCCTGTATCCCCTATTATACATTATATCATCACTGTCTCAAATATTCAAAAGAAAAAGCTTCAATACAGCATTCATATTTCTTCTTTCCCATACGCATCAAAAATTAATGCACACTAAAGTTGAGCTGCACATTTCTTTGGTTGAGGACCAAATAATTTTGCTTGTAATCGAAAGGTGACCCCATTATTTTTGCATGGCCAAGAAAGTAAAAAATCATCACCTTAGATTTGTGCAAATACAGTACGTAATGTGTGAATTAGTTAGTACTTATTTTTACCTTGTAGCCATTGGATTGGTTTCTTGAAGAGCATCTAGTATGTACTCAACATCGTCATTAAACTCTTGAAATTCACCTGATTCCTGAATCTGGTGTGCCTTTTTCACATTTCTTACAACTGTATAATACTGTAAAAGAAAAATATAAAAATACAGTGAAAATGTATTTTAAAATTCCTAACCATTGCTTATGATTGTGATTTTTTTAATGAGTAAAATATGAATTCAAAGTGATAAATAAATCTCTACCATAAATATGAACTAATTCATTACTTGGAAACAATAAATATGTCATGCATTCCATCTTAATAATGAAACTGAAAAAAATTCATAAATATTATTAACTATTTAGATGATAAATCATAGAACTATGGGGACTAGTCCCTAAAATAAATTATAATCCTAAGTTTTTGTCAGTCCAGGGTTAAGTAACTACTTCAGCCGATTACTTATAACAGCTAAATTCATCAAGTCTCAATCAAGCCAAGGATGACTTTAACACCAATCTCTATACACATCCAACCAATTTAAAGTGTATTATCAACAAACATGATAGTGAAAAGCAAACTGATAAACAGTTCTTGTTTTTCTTTCAAAAAGATCATTTTTTGGGGGAAAAAAAGGGAATGGATTACAATGACAAAGGATAACATATCAACTCGACGAACACCCAGTTGTCACAATGCGAATGAAAGGCAGAAAAAAAAATAAATTAAGGTACCAAGGATACAACCTCTCACCAGCATTACCGTAAGTTATATGTGGATGAGGAAATAAATGAAGTGCAAAGAATTATAGGAATTCAGGGGAATAAGACAGAAATTAACACTTTGTTAAGCAGGTTTCATTTTTATAATGAAATCAAATAAGACCTACATGCATCCTTGAATGCAATCGATTCATTTTTCATGACTACATTATGAAAACTGATGAAAAGAAAAATGGAAAAATCCTCATATGTAGAAGAGAGCAGCTGATATTATTCCACAAGGAGATAAATTAGAGCATGAGAAATCTCTCACCTTCCTCAGAAGATGTGTTTAATGGAATGAAACAAGTTCTAATAACTATTATGTGCTTGGCAAAAACCTGAGAATAGTCCAAGTCACGAAAAAGTTATTGATGAGGCAATTCTTATTCCCTTAGAAAATATGGTTACAAACAATGAAAGGAAGCATGAAAAAATGTGTAAGGGGTGTGGCATTCGATGAAATGGATATATGACCAAGAGGAAATGCCCACCAGAGAAGATTAGTAGCCTTCAAAAGAAATTGCTGGAGATGGACTCTGAAAAGAGTCAGATCAAGCGAAAAACAAATAGATATACAAAAGAGTAGAAGATGAAAAGGCAATACGGAAAAATTTACAGAAGATCCAGATGGTTTGGCACATCTACAAAAACACATAATGGATGATAGAGGCATAATAGAAGGGGCTTTGTAAAGATGAAAACCAAGGGGTAAATACACAGACCAATTAGACACATGGGAGAGCTGTTGTGGCATAAGATAATTTGTAGTGGACAGGGAATAATGAAGGGTACCAGACAACTAAATCTTTGGACTGAAGGTCTTACAACGATGATAATATTTAAATGATACTAGGCTTTTTGTGTTGATGTAAATATTTTCATGAATTTCCAAGCATTTCCAGTACAAATTTTAAATAATTTTACCCATACAATACTACCTCACACTATTCAACCAATTAATACTTCCTAATACTTACATCAACATTGTTATTTTAGGATTTTATTCACAATTCCCATTCATAACTTTATAAAAATTCTAGAAGGAAGTATGTTTTCCATTGTTAATCATTACTTTTTCTAATCTTCACATATTTTCCAGGAAGTAATTTAGTCAGGGACAGCTATTTCTTGATTTCAAAGTAATCTACCCCATGATATGGATATAAACTTCCAAACTCTTCAAATTTGACTTTAAGAAACTTTTATTTAGGATAATTATTAAAAACGAGAAGAGACAAGAGAACTTCATTGATTTATATAATGTTTTCAGTTTTGCAAAGCATTTCCAATGCCTTAGTTTCATAAGCATTATACCAAAGTCTATTATTTGCAACATATTTTCTACAAATGTTCATTTTTGTTGAATACAGGCATAAATATTTTAAAGAAAATATATTTGATGAATTTAACATACAGCTGGCATAATGATTAAAAAACCAATAGATGGCATATTAATATACGTAATGAAATGCAGGCCCCTTAGTACTGACTACAATATTCATGGTGTACAATCATATTCACTGCTATAAATATCATCACACACTAACTTATGTACCTGATGGTGTTACATTCCAAAGAAGCCAGTTTTTCATAAAAATAAAGCTTTGTGAAAATGAATGAAACATGTAAATACTTCACAAGCAATACTGGGAACTTACACCATATCATATCTGAAATAATTTATATTGCTTAAACTGAGGTTTAAACATAAGTTTTTTTAAAATGCCATTTGACTGCAAATGGAAAGATAGCGAATACAGCCACTCACCGATTTCATATCCTGAAAAATATCTTTTTAAAAATTAGGGTTTTAACATTGAAGCAACCCATTAAAGAATATTTCCCATGATTCAATGGTAGCTTTATACAAAAGAACTATCACTTCTATTCCAATCAAGTAAATGTGTTGCTATACTTAACAATACATGCAACATCTGGTGAATTGCATGCAACTGTAAAAGAAAACTAAGTAAATTCCCTGATTTCTCAAATATCACAAAAAATTTGACTTATCCCAACTTCCAGGTTTTCCAAGTCTATTACCTCCATATTCCTGCTTTATAAAACACAAATTGGTCTACGAATACTGATGAATATAAACGTGCCCAAGATATACCATTAACTTAGAGTGACAATTTTCAGGAATTTTCTCTGCAGCTCTTCCCATTTAAAAGCAGTTAATTAAGAAGTAAAAAGAAAGCAAAATAAAAGTATTGCATCAAGCTTGGAACACAAAATCCTTCCCCTAGCCTAAACACGCAAGCCACTTTTTCATAACTTTAAGAGTTCGACATACAAGCTATAAAAGTATAATTCTAATATATATTAATAATAATTCTAATATATGTATATATAAATTTGTCCCTCACCACAGACATTGATGAGCCTCAAATAATATATAACACAACAATCATTGCAATATAGTTGTGGGAATATACAAATGCATGTGATTATAAAAACTTTGATCAACTGATTTCTTCCTATGCCCTCCAATATCACGTTTTTATTTTGACAAAATAGAATATGCTATCATTTTAAGAACAATAAGCCAATCAAAAACACAGCCTTAAGGGAAAAACACATCAGCCATACTGTAGGAGCACTGGTATTATCGAGTATCTATAAATTCACTCAATGTAATGTCAGCAATATGTGGATGAATTCTCAGAAATATAGCACTGAAAAAGGAAATATTAAGTCCTTGATCTATGGGGTTTTGGCAAAACATAGACACCCGCAAGTGACAGGAGACACATGACCTTCTATTTGGAATGGGTGCGAACAGTCGAGAGCTATTTTCTGCTAACTACATCATTTCAAATGGTGGCAGCAAAGTCTTAACAAGAATCAGAGGGGGAGAAAGTGAAACTTGAGACAACATGCATCCCCAACACTCCCCTACCCCTCTAGCCTCCAAGAAGAGGGGGCTTCATCATAAAAGAAATACAATGTATGCATTTTATCATTCAACACTCTGTACTACCACAGAAAATATCAATGAGGCAATATTCGAGTCAGACAGCTTTCTCTCTCAGAATGAGTCAATTGTTTCCTTAACTGAATTTTAAGACATTAACCCAAGATCAAATTCACCTACTAAAATCTGAGTTTTTAATCCATCCATTGTGGTAGTCATCCGCAGTGTGGAAGAGTATGTTAAATTAGGGGAAAGTTGGAGATGAAAGTCGACATCATGGATTATGCTTGAATTCATGCAAAAATCCCCTCTGCCAGACACTAGCTCTTCTAGGGTTGTTTTGAGGATGGAGTTCTCTAGGTGTTCCATATGTATGTCATACTGCTGCTATACCACCATTCACCATTGTTGCTTGACCACACATATTTGTCATTGCATAAAAAGTTACAGGATATGTTTAAAGCAGGTAGCAGATTTTGCTGACCATTGAAAGTTGTAAATTCCAAAACAAACGTTTGTACAAACTTTAAGAAATAAATAAGTTATATAAAATACAATGATTCAGAATATTAAGTCGCATAAGCCATGATTCATTCCAGTGTTTTTTCACGTTTAGAGTTAATCCTGTACCATTTATCTTGCCCCTTACAGATTTATGAAAAATTGAAGGCTGTATAGAACTAATACATTAATGTTAAAAATTCACATGACCATAGTTCATAATCTTCAAGAAAGAACTAATCCAATTAAGGTGAGAACTAATCCTATCCTACTCAGATCTGACTTTACCTTCCATAATTGTGTATCAAATATAGATAGATTAACCTTTCTCTATTCACTAATGAGGAAAAAGTGGTGAACGTTCGCCTGATTAAGTCTTTTCCTTAGGCCTTAGAGACGTGACATTTTTGGTACTGTGTAGGAAATGGCTTGGGTGAACTTTGGATAAATACATAATATGGCATGCCACGGTATCACTTAATATTGACTTTCATAGGTGAGAGTTGGAATGCATCCCATTTTTATTGTGATCTAAAGGCATTCTAATTTTATTGTGTTCTAGAGGCAACTTATTGCTTATTGCTATTTTTGCTGTTTCAGCCATCTTGATTGTAAATAAATGTTTAGAAGAAAATTTGATTGATGCATCAATCCAACCTATCAGTGAGTATTCAAATCATTTCTTCACCTATTTAGAACCTATCATACTACTTTTGTCACAGCCAAACTCCTATCAAGCTTACTGAAGTGACCATGTCTTATTCTGTGAAATCTAAGTTATGATCAATTGAATTAAGCAAAATTAGTTTACTACAACCTACATCGCAGTTAAAGTTTAGGTATAATGTGTACAATATGATGCATTAATAACAATCACTTAACTTCATAATCAAAATGAACAATTTTTGGACAACTTCTGGCACAGAAAGCATCATGAGTGTAAATCAAGTAGAGCCAGTTAGGTTTGAAAGATTTATATTTATAACCATCATATGGTCACTCCCACTGCACAAATCCAGTGAAATCCATGTATGTTGTGGTTAACTTATTCCTCAATATTTGTCAAACTTGGATAAACTATAAGGTTACATCCCACTATTAGCCACTAGTCTACTGTAATGTATTGTTCATGTTACAATTAAATTACTTTAATGCATAAATTAAGTTTAAGAATTGCTTTTAATTAAAAGAATTTATTTGCTGAGTTCGTTTTGTAACAATCGAATTTTCCCACCATGAGACATGTGACCAAAATAATTTTAATCTATAATAAGAAACAACTGGATAGTTCTACCTCTGAAATAGTGGTCACAAATTTAAGTTAAATTAAAAATTTAAGTGGCATCAGTTTGGCTATTTAAGTTTTAATGAAAGATGGAATATCTAAGTGATGCAATAATGTAACATAGTTAATGAGAAGATACTGCCTATATTGTAAGAAAATGCCATTACTGCTTTAAGTTTTAATATTTCCAATACAAAAAGTATCAATCAAATAAAAAAACTTATTTTATATTAAAACGCATACTGAAATAAAATATCCACATTTACAAGTTTCACAATCATAGATTCATAAAATAAAATTTACTTGGCACAGCTTTGAGAAATTGATCACTCCTAAAGAAATTAACTCCTATGAACTAGAAATTAATGCCTTCCAGACACAAATATGTACTTTTGGACAAAATTAACTTTACAGAAAATGGTTTTAAAAATGTATCAGACCACCCTGCAGCAGCCAAAAAATTTCACCAAGCTACCTTAAACCAGTGTCTTTACAATAGAAGTCACAATTTCAAGGTTAATGTTAAAATTTCCCATTTGCCCAAATCAGAGGGTTGTTTCAAGATCTTAAATTATCAATATTCTCTCTTAAGACCTATTTTCAGCTTTAAGTAAACTACTAAACACAAGAATATTACAATTAACTAAGAAATATAAATAACAAGAAATTAAATAAGATTACTTTTTAGTCCAAATAACTACAGTAAATGCGCAGTAACTTCAAATAAGTCATTTGAATTGCACTAAAATGCTCAAGTTTCACAGAAAAAAATCACTATCACTGGGGCATACACAATAAAATCAAACATTACACCACTAAAAAAAAGATCTCACCTCTTTGGCACCTCTCGTGCATTTAACACCCACTACAGGCTCACTTGGTGTACTGCAGTCATTCTCTCCATGGGAGTGGTAAGTTGTGACCCTTGTGAGGGCTGGAGTGGATGGAAGGCCATCAAACTCAGAAGCTTGTCCTGAAGGAGGAGACATTGGCACACCCGAAGGCATGGATGCACTCTGGCCATCCACTGGATCAGAATCCCTTTCACAAACTCCACTTCCATCAACACGTGACTGGCCCCTTACACCCTCCTTGTCTTCCCTCTCATCACACCACTTATGCCTGTACAAGGCTAAACGCTTACCAGACCTGTCCGAAAGGAGCCGACGGCTCTTGAATATGCTACCTTTCTTGGGAACCCCACTTGTGGTGCCTACCTCACCAACTGTTCTCACCTCAGTTGTCTCTACTTGTACTTCTTCAGAACTTGTTGCATGGTCCGTTGAGGGTGCCACAATGCACGACTCAGTAGCCAATGCCTCAGCCTCACCTGAGGATCTCAAATTCATATCCATCCACTCATCTGACACTGGACCTAAACAAGACTGCTCTGGAACGACAGAGGATGTTGGACCCATTGTCTCTGAACTACAGTGTGCATCACCAACATCATGCTGAGTAGTCTCAGGAATGAAGTTATCTGAAATTTGTCCTAATTGGATAGGCCCCTCGTCTGGGAAGGTGCTGGTGGGAGGGGTGGGCGAGCAAGAATATGGCAATTCAGGGGAAGCTTCACGGGACTTTGATTCTTCTGGCCTCCAATTTAACTGCAGTTCACTGGAAGGAGAGGATGATGTGTAGGGGTGAGAAATAGAGGGCACAGTAGCCACTTCAGAGCTTTCCTCTGCCTCACAAGATGAATCATCATCTTTATCTTCAGTCTCCACCATTTCACTGTAACTTTGGATATCTCCCATACTTGTCACATTTCCTTCTTGCTCCGCATCCACAGCACTTGTCCATTCACTCACATAATGCCTTGGACTGAACTCCCTACCCACAGAATTAACACTTGACGAGGATGCACCACCTATAACTGAACCGGAGGGACCATTACCACCGTAACTAGAGGGAGGGGAAACAACAGCACTTACCAACTCCTGGGTTTCACTGACAAGATGAGAGGTCCCTTTATCTTTAAATATTCTCAACCGTATTGGGGGTTTGCTTGATGTGGGAGAGGACTCTACTACAGGAGCAGCAAGATATGTTACTTCTTTAAGGGAGGTTTGGGCACTGGAAACAGTATTGTGGGAGCTGCCGTCATTCACACATGATGATACATCTGAGTCCCCTGTCCTTGTTGTATCTACATCTGACCCAGGAGCAGCTGTTCCAGGGGACACAAAAAACTTTTTCGACCCCAACGACCGAGTGTCTCTTGAACCTTTTGAACTACTATACACACCCCTTTCAAACTTTTTCCCAGTATACTTGTCTGAGGTTTTGTGGCCATAGTTAGATTCTGAGCGACGACCTCCTGCTACATATGCAGCTGTCCTAAGGCGGAGATCCTCAGTTTCCTCCTTTGGGGCTGGATACTGGTCAGCATTGCGGCTCTTAAAAAACTTTCTTGGTTTACACACTGGTTTCACTACAGGTGCAGGGCAGCCCGTCATTTGTTTATTTTGCAAGGCATCAGGGTCAGGGTCAAATAGGAATGGGTCTTTGGATGGGGAAGAAATTGTGGGGCTTTGACTTCCAAAATCCAAGCGCATCTTTTTATTTGTACTATCATCTCTGCGGCCTAAAAATAAATGTTAAGCATGTTGAATTAATAAGCATGGATAATTTTATCTCTACCAAATTTTGAGAAAGATTAGAGCAGCATTAGAGTGAAACATATTTGCATATACAACATTACAACACTATGAGACCACTACACATGACAACACCATAGATCAATTGTATATATTTAAGTAGAAATTATCAAGGTTTAACCCTTTCGCTGCCAGCCCCTTGCAGGTAGACTGCGCGAAAACTGCCAAGCCCATGCCTCGTAGTTAAGATAAAAATATTGTTTATGCATTAACTTAAGTACTTAATCTGAATTAATTAATTTCATATTAATGTCAATTTTGACATTTTTAGGTAAATTGTCTATTTTGCATATTGCCTATTGTTTATTATATCTTTCTTATGATTTATTTACTATTTTAACAATTAGGCAAATTAGTGCAAGTAAATATAGAGGGTCGATATATCGGCCCGTGGCAGTTTTCCCAAAACCAGTGAGGGCCAATATATATCGCCCCACTGGCAGATAAAGGGTTAAATTGCCTTCCCAAGCAATATTATGACATGAAAGAAATCAGCACACAACAAACTGAACTCAAAATCACAATAGCATTGGTATAAGTACTATATGGTTACAAAATATTGCAGAGCAATAAATTTAGCCAAGTATGACCAACCACACACTTCATTCGACAGAAACACTTTTTACAACTTCTGAAATGCTAAACTGTAGCATTAATACATAGGCAGCCAAAACCATTCATTTATTAATGCTGACTTTCAAATAAATAAGAACTTGGTGTCAACAGGATCATTTGAGCACAATTTTCTTTCTCACATATTCTGGTAGTGTTTAACAATTTACTAGACCTAAAAGTCATACTCAAGTCAACATGCCAAATAGATGCAAAGTAAGATCCAAACCATTTACACCATTACCATAAGAGCATACATTAAACACCAGTACCAGTGGAAGCTATTACATTCTTTAACTCTCACTTCATTATCAACATTGAACTCATAAAAACATCTGAATTAACCATCTTCCATTACCTGACCCTTATACGAGTGGCTCAGAAGCAAAATCCATTATGTCAGTTAAGAGAAAATACAATTCAAATCTTTTATTCACGGCAATTTTGTAAAATATAGGATTTTCAATCTAAAATCATTCTATTGTGGGTTAGTTTCTTTGAATTAGGCTAAATACCTTAAATGTTTAAATGTTGCTTTGAACCCATGTAGTCTGGTGCTGTTTGCATGACGATTTCCTCATGACATTGTATGTACAGCAATTCATAAGAACATATTGTTCCATTTAAAGCTCTCAAAATTTCATAGTGTAAGAGGATAACTAAGTAACTTAACTGGCTCAAGCACTCTGCTGGAAATCAAGGAGTATGGGTTCGAGTCCTGGTTCAGGCAAATTATTTTTGCATTGTGAATTTTTTGCATACGTATGCTCAGGATAGGGTGACTGTTAATAATAATAATTCTTTATTTACACCAGACTATATAAATATCAATGGGTTTCGTCATGTACAGTATATCATGGTCAACCAGATATTCAATATAA
>LYUA01001587.1:155976-169732 GCA_002093875.1 Calopteryx splendens
TTTGGTTTGTGATAAACGGAATATTTGATTTATGCCAAGACTCTTGCGGGCCCACGATGAAAAATTAGATTGTTCCCACTATATAAAAATCATCCGTCCATTAGGTATCTTGGGTTGAATCGCGACAAATATCGTGCCATTCGCGCTCGTAATAATATATCGGGTGGCCTTACTAATTCACATTTTGGTGGACATTCACCTTCAAACAATAGAACATTCTTGAAGCATTTGAAGTCCAATTTCCAAATTATGCTTTACTAATCATATGCATATTTATATATGTGTATGTATGTGCACATACCTGGAGGTTCGAATGCATATATTCATATTGGAATAAGGTTTACGCATAGGTGCCGTCACTTAACATATTTAATGCATTTATGTAGTACTCTAAATCTATTTTATTCCGAGATTATTTTATCCGATTATTCAATACTTCTACAGAGTAATTTCGTATTCGTGCATGGTTTTCAATATCGTAAGATTAAGTTTCGAAATAATCTCGGTAGTCAATGCACCACTAAAACCTAAACCAACGCAACTGCCCAGTGAGCAGCTTCGTCATTCTTCTGTCACTGATCTGTTTTTGTTGCTGAATATTAGCATTGCTGTGCAGTGGACTGTGAACTCGAAGGAGCTTACTGTAAATAATTGTTAATATAATTTAAAAATCCGTCAATCACTATTTTTCACTTCAAAGGAGAAAACTTTTCATGAGAGAGAGAGAGGGAGGAAACGGGAGTAGCAGGAGTAGAAAAATAAAAACTGGATAAAGTGGCATCATTGGAATAATGATGGAATTATAATCACAGAGAAAGAATAATAGATTGAAGAGTTGAAACAATGAGTAGCGGAAAATAAAATGTTTTAAGTGGAAAGTATTTATAGGAAGGATTGCCGATTTAGTTGGAAATCTACGTACAACAGTTGGAGAAACGGAAGAAAAGAGGGAAAGGGGAATATCAAGAGATCAATAAATTTTTAATTAGGAGATAAAAGACGAGAGAAGCTGGAGAATTGTAAAAGGAAAATGAACGAGGGTGAAAAAGGGAATGAAGGGCTTCAGTAAAACAAACCTTGGTGCTAATAACTACACATGATGACTTAAATAGGACTGAAGCCGTATACTGGCGTAGTGGAAGGACAAAATAATAAATCTGAACTGAACACAATTAAATTCGACAAATTTATGTATTTTATTGGCCATAAAAGTTATGTGAGCATTATTCTTGGAATTTCTGCCCTAATGGTAGAGGGGAATGTCATATAAAGTCGAAAAAAAATATTACCAAGGCTAAGGTACCGACTGCGACAGCAAGACTCGTCTATTCTTCTATCACCTATCCATCCATTTCCTCTCACGTCGCTCCGATGAATAGAGTTTAAAAGTTATTGATGTAGACATCATCAGTCCGGTTTCATTGGGCTGGGTTACGCACATAAATTGCGATTTTCTGCCGTTAAAGGAATAATTTCAACATCGCGTACAAAAAAAGATAAACTCGCCGATATCCAACACTTGCGTGCATGACACATATTCGTAAGCGTGAGCTCGATATTTAATTTTATTTTTAATTCACAAAACTTTACCCCGCCTTCGGGGGGAAAACGACCAAGGGAAATAAATAACCATTAGGTAAGACGCTTGTAATTACTACTCCTTTTAATCAACATCAAGAGCTAGCTAGTCATTTGTACTTGGGCTTGGGCAATGCTAATGCCTTCGCCATTAGGTCCTCATCAACGTGTAAGCGTCCCCACCATACGGCTTAACTTAATTACGTAAAGGAACGCAATAATAACAGCCTGTCAACCACCTCTTCCTACCAGCCATATTTATCTTTTGATAAGGCTCAAAATTGCTGGAATCATTTTAACATTAAGCAAAAGGACATTTTAAGGACCAATTCAATTGTCTCCACTGTTTTTAAAAAAAAAGCTTAAAATTGTTTTCCCACACTCAATAAAAAGTTTTTGGTTCACCCATAAAAAAACTGCGAAATCACCAACCCCGAAGCAAAATTCTGTAATTTAATATTGTGGCAGCATAATGGGTGGTTGCGACAGCAATTTATTTGAGAGTACACCGATGTTTTCTGCCACTGTTCCTAACACGGTTTGCTTGATGGTCTAGTGTCTACTTTCGTAAAAGACGATGGTACGACACCGCTGCTGATGTAGGAGAATCGAATTAACGTGAGGGAATTTTCGAGAAAACTTTGAACTGGGTGCATCCCCAGCGGGAACTTCTCGGTTGAGCTGGTCATCTTTTATAGGAAGTTCACGCAACCTGGCGAATGAAAACGAAGGCATTTAGTATGGTGATCTAAAAATGCGGTAACCGGATGATAAAGTTTGGAAGGTAGGAAAAAAGTTGAGAACCACCTGACGGTGGACTGAGGAAGATGGAACTACTTGGTGAATGCAAATCAGTGAATTTAAATTCCAGCAATCTACGTCAATGGGGAGGATTAAATTACAAGGTGTTGTGTCCTAGATGCTCTCAACATAGTTCTAGTTCTCTTCAACTAGTTCACCGAAGAATTATTCATCAGCACAGTTCATTAGTATCATGAACGAATGGGAATCGTGTTCTTCGTAGACCTTGACTGCCATTAAAGAAAACCTAAATACTAATTTCACTTACAGAGGCATTCGTATTTAAGCACTAAGTGACCTTTAAAGTACTACAGAAAAAATATATCTGAAAAACTAAAGAATTTTACCAACTGTTTGAACTGGTTGGTATTTCCTGGCAAAACTTTTAATTTACATTGTGGTGAACGTAATCCGAAAACAAAGTATACTTATGCGTCAAAACGGCCCCGTGAAACTTACCGATAATTAATGGCATGGGTACAAATGAAATACATTCAGTCCATTCTGCACTAGACTCAGCCTAATTTAAAATTGATTAAATTCACCGCTGTGACAGTGACACGCCTAGCTTTCCTTGAAACTTGATCGTTAAACATTGCAGTAATTACCTGAGTGAAACATTCACACGAGCACTTGGACATTTTTCAACTCGTGAGGATAAACTTCAAACGAATGGGAGAAGCATTAAAACGACATAGTCGACTGTTTCCAACGATTATAGGACACAAGTAAGGGGCGGAAAGATTCAGACAAATTCAGTGAAGTTCATTTTTCACGCATTGAAATTAAATTTATACGGAATAGTAACTAGAAGGAAACACTATGGGAACGGAAGATTTTCAGAAACGACTAAGAATATGTTTACTATAGTAAAAGGTAGTATATTTACAATAGGGAGACTATTATATATGATGCAGTTATTTTAACAATTTCTGAAACAACAGAACAGAGATATAAAACAGAGATAACAGAACAAGAGAGGACTTCTAAAGCGCTTCCGCTAAACATGAACATCTTCCTGCCCTATAGCATTGCCTCCTTCAGCTTCATTTTTGCTAACCCTTCTTCATGCCCATTGCCCAGGCATAAAATGCCCATTCGCTAGGTACCTCCCTCATCCCTACCGCTAAACTTCAACATTCCACCTCCTCTGGTTTGCCTACTTTTACTGCCTTCTTCGTATTCCCCCCAGGGCAACTTACTCTCTTTCCCCACTGCACCCCAGCGTTAAGCTCCGAAGTCTTGCTCTTTTCTTTGCATCTTCATTCAAACTCCCCGCCCTCAATATCCCTTCTCTTTGCGAATACTTCTTTCCATAACGCAATTATTCTCCACTCGTCAACCAGGAGTAAATGCTGAAAACCAATAAAAATGATCGAAACCCAATCGCGAATCATCGATGTGCTTCTTTAATCAATAATTTAAACAATACCGTGAATTTGATGAAATGATTGAGATTTCAGTTCTGTCTTCTAGGATCACCCTATTTACGACACATAGGCAGTGGAGGTGGATTTCTTTCACAAGGTAGCCAAGTTGCTCAGAGTCTCCGAAATTCAGTGCATATTTTAAAAATATAAAAAAACCTGTATCCACTCACTACGAGGTCCAGCAGTCAGGCAGAAAGAAAATATCAGTCTCCCATCTCTTCCTGTACATGATATTTGCAAATGGAATGCAGAAGGACTGGCTGAAGAAATCCAAGGCAACGAAGATTGTGTACGAAGAAGGTGGGTACAGGAATGATCCCAGAAAAAAAAGAAAACAAAAGAATGCGTGATGGAAGGAGACATGGTCGCAAAAACGACCTCGGAGGACTGAAGAGAGAGAGAAAGCGTTTAGGAGAGCGGGCGATGATGATTCTGCTGCGGGAAACTAATCATCTCGAATGCCTTTCATCGGAAGATGACGACGATAGTATATGCGGCGCTTTGCACTGAATGCACAACATATACATACGTCACGTGCCAACAAGAAAGAACCTTCCCTCGCGACCGCTCCCCGTCCTTACAACTCCGTCCCAAACGCTACCAGGTTAGTGCGTAGAGGACGGCGTGGGGTTTATTTTTTTTTTCCGCTCGAGTCTCTCTCCTCTACCATTGCACAGAACCTATTCGAAGAGCAGCTCCTTGTTACGTCCATGGCTGCGGCAAAGGACTCTTCCCCGCCTACAGATCCTACTGCAGAGATAGATAGTCATTGCACACGGTCCTCTCACGAGGAAGGCGCAGGACTCCGTCCATATCGCATTACGCGGCGTACGGAATGAAAAAAACAAACGAAGATACGATCGCGAGAGACCCTTTTCAGGGCATTAGACATCTTGATGAAAAGGACCGCGAGGTAATCCGAACTCTTTCAAATAAAATTGCATCGCTGTGCTATCCCAGTTGCAGGTGTGGGCCCTAGGGAAACAAAAACGCACGCTCAAGAGCGCCCCTTACTTACGGAAGTATACGTTTACGTGGTCACAGCCGAGTGGATTTTCAGAAGGCTGCTTCGCAAATAAACGAGGTGCCTTTACCACCCGAAGGTCTATAGAACTTCACACTCTCCTGAGATTAGGATAGTGAACTATTTGTCAACGTCCAAAGTCACATAACCAATTGGCGTTTTATATGGACCAAAAATATCGATAAACCTTCGACCGAATCTGTAAGAAAGGACATAAAAGTTGACGCTGGTGTTAAATGCAAATTTTAGATTAAACACAACTTGAAAACAATTACCGAGTTGTTTGTCTAAAGAGACGACCATGAGAAGCGTTATCTCATGTTTAATTCAAATCGAAGACCTAGTTTGCCAAAGGACATTTAAATATTTAGCATATTTAAAATAACCAACTATCTCACTATACGAGTACCTTCCTATGAATATAAATTAAACGCATACTATGTTACCATGGATATATATTGCATGCATACTAAATATCACTTCTTAATTACGATGTGATATGAATTGTAGTATCTGACCAGTAGGTAATTGGGAGATCCTGTTCAAATCCCGGTATTATTGAATTATTTCTAAATTATTGGTCAATCTCCACTCAGAATATATTCTTGCGCACTACTGTTGAGGATAACATCACATATTTCATGAAAAATTAGCGTCGCAATGTCACCTCGAAGCGTGAGTCACTTTTTTCCGACGTTACGGTGAGGCGATCAGAATTTGCATAGACTTCACCGGAATGTTTTTAAACATGTCCCTAGATATTCCAAGAGATCTTAGATTTGCACGCACGAGAAAAAAATGGTATGCTACCTATGCGTGATATTTCAGTATTTTAAAACTTTTTGATGCAACCAAAATAACTGCATGGTTGATGCGATTTTTCTGCTTTAATCTACTCTCTGCAACTAAAAGGTGTAATAAGATACACCCTGTCGTAGGGGTATATTTTTCTTTTTTATATTTTCCCTTATCATGGACTTTTATTATCACATACCACAGTTTCAATTTGAACGAATACATATCCATAAAATTTTCAAGTTTCGCGCGGATTCAACGGAGTCAAAACTACTTTTGATCAGAGTCCTCTGGATGATATTCTCCGCACTACTCTAAAGTCTTGGTAGTAGTAGACTTGGTAGACTTGGTAGTAGTTGAAACGGCATACAGAGGACTCTGCTTTTGATGGACGCAAAATTTCAAAAGTACGTATAGCCCATTCGCTCAATTAATCATCACGCATATACAGTGTACTCTCCATCATTAGAAAAAGGCGATTTAAAACGAGACTAGCACTTCATCGTCTGAAAAGAAAAAAAAGACGAAAAATGAAAAGATAGGCACACAAATACCGCTCCAGCCAACTTAAGGAGGTAGCATTTCTCTTTTCCTTTGCACCCTACAAATCCCCTTGCTCAAACATTAAAACCTGCATTTTTTGTTTTCTAACCAGAGTTTTTGGAGATTTAAAATTCATTTAAAAACCTTATCGATAAAGTCTTCGCGAGTCTTAAAGTTTAAAAAGAGATTTTTGATCCACGATTATGCTGATCCAGTAAATTTTTGAAAAAAAAAAGGTCCCAGAGGTTTGCTTTTTGGGGGAACAATTAGACGGGAAACCTAATTAATGTCAACGTGGAATTTTAAGCAATTACGTGACGTGTAACTGAAAACCGTTTAATACATGGAAAATTTGTGATCGAGGCCACATTACCTATTAGTTCAATTGAATAAACCAACCTATGTTCGAGAACCATAATGCCAAGTCGTTTTTATCCTCTTGCCGTCCTTATTCTTTATTTCTTATAATCTTTCATCGTTCCCTTCATTTACTTCCAGCTCGACCTTACTTAAACGCTCATGTAATATATACACTCCTCGCCTCTCACCCTACCTTTCCGCCAGAAGATGCCATATCACGGCGAAGGCGGTCGTGACATTTTGAAAAAAAATTCTAATACACGCATAAAAAGAGCCAAGGTAGTTGACAATACAATGGCGGAATAATGCATTGAAAATCTCTCACAGTTACTAATAACTAACAAGCGCGTTTCGAAATCAGCGAGCGAGCAACGCCGTCTTAATTGCTAACGTTAATGACTTAACTGTTCAGCTTCACTTTTTGAACAGTTAACTCATTCAATCCCACAGCGCAGATATTGAATTCACGCGACGCGGAGAGAGAGCTCTCGGGGTTGTGGAGGGAAAATAAGGAAATGGCTGTGACGTGGCCGGCAGAGGCAACCGCACTCTCCCAGGGACTCGCCAGCCATCAACCACAATTAACCAATCAACCCCCATAAAGGAAGCACCCATAATCTTAATTGAAAAAAATAAATACAGGCCCATGAAAAACCATGAAGTTGGATTTAAAAACAGCTTTTAATGGTGGATAAGCCTACCCCAAAATCTTGAATATTTTATAATAATCCACCACAAGCAGTGGAGTGCTTAACGGCGGATATAAGATGGACAAAGCAATTTTTGCGTAAAAGAAAATATGCGGAAAGGCTATCGAAAAAAGGGAAAGAAAATTAAATACTTGTTGTCGCCATTACGGAACAATTCCACCATATCAGACCTGATGCCGAGACATGTAAATTAGATACTTCGACGTTACGGCAGATGCAATTTAAAGTATGATGGCACAAGAGGCTATTCGTGCTGCAAATCATTATTTTATGTAAGTTGCTTCTACACAAAAACGATGTTTTTGACCCGGTACATTTCTGAAAAACACTCTTGATTTTGGATGAGACTGATTTTTTGCAAAAACAGTAAAAATGTCCACTTTTTTAAAAATAGCTGCTCGTTCCTCACTGGTAAGTACATTTAATGAGTAGAACATCAGTTTCATTAATTAATAACTTACAGCAATGCTTTGCCTGTTAGTTCAACTAATTGTTTCGGACCATTACTTTGTTCTAGGCCATAAAACAATTATTTATCATCATGTATTTCGTAAACAGTTTCAATGGGAGAAATGGGACGCGGGAGCAAAAGGGATAGATTGCAATGATTTACCTGGAGGCGTGGATTTTAATCAATTATAAATATATTACACGTGATGTGTGGTTTTGAAGTCTGTACTGAAAACATAAGGAAAGCACATTGGGGAAATAAGGAAAGCGGCTGCAGGCATCGCTTAAACATGCCAAAGATGAGAAATTCATACCAGGGGAATCATTAACAGAACTTAAGACACGTTTTTAGGAGCAATCAAACAACATTAATACCTCAACCACGAATAAAATATTTTACTCAATCACCCTTGGTTTTCAGTCGAAATTAACATACGTAGAGCGTTACTTAATTTTCCAGTAGATATAAAAGCTTTTTTTTTCAATTTTAAAATGCACTTAAAGAGTCAATGAATTTTATAACAACCATTAAAGTTCGAAACGCAAATGAATATTCTAACCGAGTGCATGTGGACGTTCATTGTATCCAAATAACTTTTTTAACTTGTCCACAATTTTGAAGGACAATAATATCATAACTACGTATTATTTTTATTAAATATCACAAGGTTTTCACTAATTTCCAGTTTTGTAAAGGAACCTCACCTTTACCTAACGGTAAATTGGCAACATTAACCTTTAACGAAACAGCCAAGCACAACTCGTCCCAACCCAGTCGTGATGTTCCGATAGTTCCAGACACAAATTAGTCATCAATATTCTTGGGCAGAGCCCCAGAGCTAGCGGGCGAAAGTCCAATCCAAAAAAATACCCTCTCTCTTTGACATTTTAAAACCGTTAAACATTTTTTGACCCGCCCTAGAGATTGCTTTCTTTCCGAGCCCCTCCCCCACTCCCGCAACCCCTCATTTGCATTGGCCCACCCTTAAAAGGGAGGCGCAGAAAAGAGCTGCTCCCTCCACAGTAACATTTTCTTTTTTTTTACCAGGAAGTGCAAATTTTTGGAATATTATTTTCTCTTAAGCTAATTTTCTTAAAGTTAGAAAATTAAGTCATTGTGTTTAGGCATCGGAAATACGAAGTCACTCAGGCGTTTCCACCTAATGGATTCTTTATTATCGAGATCGTAGCTGAACAACACGGAAGACACCAGAGTCACGTTAAAAATGATACCGTAACGGACGGTAAACGTTGATTTCGGAGAGGCAGATAAACGGTATGAAAAGGCCATGAAACGTAGCGTGGCATATACTCACGTGCTCACTGGGAAATTAATGAGATTGCTTCAGTGCTGATAACATATCCACTCTTAAATTTTCTACCAGCCATAGGGCCATGTTTCGCGACAAAATGAAAGCGTGTACATCGATTACCTATTTATAAAAGAAAGCAAAGTCGGTAGGTACCTTAAATCACAATTCAATAATCTATTTTTTTAACGCAGTAAAAAATTAATGTACTTGGAGATGTTTTTCAACCCCTATCTACTACCACTGAATCATGCAATAAAAAAGGCAATTCTGTCGTACAGAAGGAGAAACCCTAGTTAACTGCTATGACCAATTTATTATAGTTATGGTCGTATCGCGCTGGCCATAATGGGAGAGGAAGTTCAGAAATCGCAGAAGAACACAGTAATCCGATCAAATTTATTTTCATCGCAATGAAGAAGGGTTCTTATGGGGAAAAAAAACGAATTGTTCAAAATTTAGAGTCAAATTGATAATCGTTGCATTTATGTCAATGGCGACGCTGGAGTGGAAACATATACCTTACGAACTGAGTTAATTTACGGCGAAAAAAAAAGAACGAGATGCGGCTGTGTTCAAATTAACTGAAATTCGCTTAATTGAGCCTTAAGATAGTTAGATATTTCGAACACATCCGTTGTCAAGTTGTTCTCTAGACCCGTAACATTGGCCAACGGTTAATATGGTGCTAAATTCCCATGTTAATTCAAACACCAATCCCAATTGTCGAGAGACTTTTAACGACTGATTTCGCCTAATGATTTTATAAACCGCCCTTTCAAATGAATGCTTTTAATCGTGTTCCCCTACAAACGTTCCCTTGTGAATTTAATGCCATGATATATGATTAATTAACAGTGATTTTCCTCAAAGAAAAATATAATAAAATTGGAGTAATAAGGTATAGAATATAGCACTTTTCCACCAAATAAAGTTTTTTTTATATCTTTCTCCTTCCACTACATCAAACCTGAAACTGTATATCTTATTTAAAATTGGAGTAGGTAATAGGTTTTTCACAACAGCTCGTAGTACTGAGCGATAGACGATTTGGAGGCATGAACTTCAGAATCGTTAAAGGCTTTTTAAATGTACGAAGACCGTCCGTCGTATTTATGGTGGCGAGGTCAGTTCGTGAATCTTGTACAGCCGCTGCCAAAGCAATTACTTCGAGAAGTTGGTTAGCTTTCAATTGGAGTCCAGTTTAAAGCAAAGTGTAGGAGGCCATTTCCCCTTGCCACCTGCGACTTCCTACAGAGTCCATGCATCCGGAAAACCACGACGCTCGGATTTCCGCCAGAGTTACCCACAGGCTTCAACCATATTTTGAACCCTAGATCCTCCAGTCCGTAACCGAGCGATCTCTAACCACTAAGCTACCACACGGTATTGTAACATGATATTGTAAGTAATTTATCTTGAAATTTTACCTTTATCCTTGAGCTAGGTACTTTCCCAGAAAAGTTGGACGAGTAAATGTTTTGCTTTCGCAACCATGAATTGTAATGCTCTCGGAAGCACTGAGGCCAAAAATTAGCGGTTTATACGAACAATAGGCAACAGTACTTTCCTCTCGATGAGCTGGTGGTCAAGTATTGTACGGTATGTGCAGTGCTGTCCTCATTCTGTCACCGTTTTCCAACCTCCTGGATTCCAACTCAGGACTCCTCTATTTCATGGTTTTCTATTACCAAAACCCATAAAATTCGTTGCAATTTCACCCACTTCGGCTACCGCACGACAAAGATATTAAAAAAAGAGCACGCTGGAAAAAAAAACACACGACTATGGCGGGAGAGATACTAGGTACGTCCTGTTCCGACCCAGTGGGGTCGTCATTTAGGTGGTGGTTAAGCATCCTAACTCCACCCGCTCGAACAGTCTTCTCTGGCGGCGGCCTACTTCCTCCTCCCTCCACTCTGAGCACCTTTTTCGTCGTCTTTCCCCTACTTTGAAACACTTACACGAGTCCATCCGCGTGCAATAGAACACCTTCCGTATTTTTTTCAATCAGCGCCGCTGCCAAACAGCTGGTGTCGGAGAGAGCTAATGGATGTCAGATTGACAGGTAAAATGAAAAATGAATGAGTAAAACTAAAGAGCAGAGGAGGAGGAGGAGGAGGAGAAGGAAATATGGAGCACCAATGAGGAGAGGAAAACCGAAGAAATTGGGAGAACACCATGTGACATAATGAATGTGTTAGGAACTTGAAAATAAAGGGAAAAAAAAGAAGGATAAACACCACGAGGAAGACTGGAGGGGAAAACAGGCAAAAGAGAGAGGGGATGTTGGAGGGGAAGAACTGGCTCATGGCGTAACAATGGGGTAAGCAGTAGAATAGGTCTGCAGTAAACCAATCTTAAGACGGAAAAGCTCACGATGGACGCGTGTGTGAATTCGTTTATAACCTCGACGACTCTCGTCCGCGAGGGTTTTAGGGCACCAAACCAACGCTGTTCTCCTTCCGACCTCGAAGGACGTCCCCCTCCGCCCCTCCCCTTGGGAAAAGGCCACTCCCGCCCTATTCGCACCATGCCTACCACCTAAACCTCCACCAAAGTGTCTCCCCCTCACCCTCTCTTTCCTTCTTTCCTCCCCTCGCCATGCAATCACCGCCGTGCCCGCTCGACCGTGAGTTTCCCGTCGTCGTGCGGTCAAAATAAGTCGCTCAACGTCTTGGCCACCGGACTTGGGCGGAAACTGGGGGCGGGGGAAGGGACGAAATGGGAAATGAAAGGGGAATTAAATTGGTCACTTTAGACCACACACACACACACCCACCCCAGCCGCACAACCGAAAAAAAATAATAATAAATGGGCGAAAGAAATGGATTTCCGCACGGCTACCTACTGTGCTGCTTGCATTCCATACGGATCCAGCATGTCCTGGAGGGTGCCTGACATCTCCTTTCACAGAGAACGATGCAATTATGTCCATCAGATATTAAGTCACATCCCAAAATAAGAGGGGACAGTCTGAGCAACTGACTAAGTGGGGCAGAAAATGGGTAACGGAAACAATTACGCCACACAGTAAACGCCCGAATTTCGAACGGTGAACAGGGCGCATTAATACAAATTAAATAAATCACTTTCGTACTTTGGAACGACGAAGGGGCAATGGGAAATATGTTAATATTTCCTATTGCCCCTTCGACGCTCCGAAGGGGCAATAATAGGAAATATTAACATAAAAATTACCGAATCTTCCCCCCCCCTCCTCCCTAAGGCCGAAAAAAGCTGTTACGATATGAGACAAAGGAATGCGTGAGGTAACATACGAGCAACCTTCAAAAGCCTCCACTTTTTTTTCCAGATACTTTAATCTTTACTGATGCATGCAGAAAGATCAATTACTAACTCGAACTGTAACTACTCAAGTTCAAATTGGTAATTGATTTCCAATTACAATAATCTTCTTTTATGTATTGACTATGGAAAAGGTGTAACGTCGGGATGGTTCGACCAACAATATTGCCAAAATAACTTCAGGTTTAATAGTTATACGGAGTAAGGAAGTAAGGTGGATAATTGGCAAGAAAGTTGCAACACCTTTTTCGTCGGATTCTCAACTCAACGTGAGGATTTTAAACAATTAAAAAATAAGATTGGGAACATTCACGTCAAAAGATAAGCAAAAGTTATTACCACTTGCCATAAATCTACTAGCATTTTTCTCGTTTACAGGATTGAAAAGTTAAAAGATTCCTCCTGGATATCAAAAAGATCCATCGCCGAAAAAAAAAGTTTCGGAACAGGTAAGGGTCACACTGGAACTGCAAATCAATCTTCATACCCCATTGCATATATTTTTCCGAGACGACTACAAATATAAAATTGCCAAATCCAACATATTTAGTCGCCCGTATTTTCAGCGGACAATACGCAATAAAAGCGAAATAAAATTACATGGATTTTTCCGAACATCGGATCGCCATCGCTTCGTCATCGCCATTTACAGCGACCAGCTGGCGAAGGATTGATGTGGGAGGCGGGGGGGCTTCGCAACTGAAATTTCCACTCCGCGAACGCTTCGTGCTTCCGACTCCGGGAGGAGAACGCGTTGGAGGGGGCGCATAATGCGGTTTTCGGGAATCGGGGGCGTGGCGCCCCCCGCGCAATAATGACGCCTTTCGCATCGGTATAAAAGGAAGGAAGGTAAGGTGGGCACGTAAATGCAGATCGCACGGACGGCCCAGCGAAACGTGAAAGGGGTGCAAGCATCCCCCCGATTGCATTATTTTTTCTCTCTTCTCCTCGCATCTTCCCCGTGGTTAGTTTTTTTTATTATTTTTTCGTTTCATTCGAAGAGAGAGAAAATGGCCGGGTAGAATTCGATTCACCGGTTCGGCCAAAATTCCTTTTAATTCGGCCGCTCGGGTAGTTCTCGCGCGAGATTCTCGAATCCTGGGAGTTCGCCCGGGAATGACTGAATGAACTACAAACAAAATTGCCTTCGGCTGTCACTGACTGAAAACCCATCACTGAAATGGGAAGTTTTGCTTTCAATTGATGGAATAAAATCACCAAGGTAATAAATAGAAGCTTGAAAATGCAAAAATTACGCATCACTCAAGTTGATGCGTAATTTCCTTTCCCTCACATTGACCAACTAATGCTTCCTTTAAGTTATTTGGTATACGACTGCCATTTATAAATGCTATGAAACAATTATTTACATGATACCCTACTTAGACAGTAGGTAGCAAAGCGCAAATTTCCTGACGAGTATCTTAACAGAAAATAAAAATCAC
>LYUA01001587.1:325928-339895 GCA_002093875.1 Calopteryx splendens
CAAGGCTTTATGGAAATATGTAAATAATAGATAAGGTTTACAGGTTGTATTGCAACATTTTTAAAGGAACGTGATAGTAAGTAGAGTAGACCGGAGGGCCCGGGTTCGATTCCGGGTGACGCCTCTGTGAACCCTCAGTTTCACTCAAGCTGTGAAATGTTTCAGTTACGAGATTTTCTTGGGAAACCGTAGGCGGCGACATGGAAAGGAATGTGCGTGAACACTATGATGCATGAAAATCGCACATATGTGGGCTTAGTGCTAGGCGAGCTCCATATCAGCCAATAGAATCAACCTTCGTATTGATTACTGTGATATTTTTGTTAAATCATTTATAAGGTAGGGGTTATTTCCAAGAGACTTCGATGAGTCGATTTTGGCAACCACAACGATATTGAGTCAAAAAGGAGAATTTTTGGACTGCGGGACGCAAAAGTATACTTACTTAGTGCTTTTTTTTTTAGCGCGCGCACAGAGTGTTTGTTTGGTTTCGGGGATGGGATCGGAGGGGAACGCGCGAAAAGATAGCAGAAATGAGAACACTAACAGAAAGGAATGTGTTGCACAGGTAGTCTTTGTCATAATGGAAAGCACGAAGAGCAGAGTCAGGAAATATTTTGGAGAATCCAGTCCTAATAATATATATATATAAGCCTCAGGGACAGAAGATCGTGAATGGAATAACGCATAAATATGCGACGGAGGTAAAAGAAGCATGCAAGGACAAGGGCAGTGAGGAAGAAATTTGTGATTGGGAGAAAATTCACGAAAAAAAATTTTAAATTGGGCTTTTTTTTAATTTGCCTACCTGAAAGGGAATGGCCTTTGGAGGGTGTACGTGTATGTGTAAGCACTGTTGATATGCAGGAAGGTTTTAGAAGAGATAAAATACTTATAATAATTTCGAAAGAACATTCAAAATCTTCAAACGGTAGACTAGCTCAAACAATTACACTCTTGCTAAAATAACCTCTCACGACACTCTTCGTGTCCGTTTTAATAAATAACGGCATATATAAATTACTGTTATTAAAACGTTACTCCATTTTCAAAGGAAAACTACGAGAAATATTAAGAAAAGGTGATCCTTAACGAAAATAGAAAGTTCCTACGGTTCCTACAATTTCAAAGAGAAATTTTCCAATCCCCAAAAGGGTATTCAAGGTTTTCAATTTCGCAAGTGAGGTCCCGCCGTAGCTAGATAGAATACAGTTCACCTAACAGCCTACAGATGTCACTATCTGTCTCCTGCAAACAAACGTGTTGTTGAGTGCGGTTTCGCCAATGTTGTTTAGCTGAAAAAATGAATGAACGGAGAAACTTAAAATGGTTGTGAAAAGTACAAACAATGCTGAGAAAAAGAAAGTTGTCGGTGTCATGGTGAAAAAAGATAAAAACAGTAAAAATGTCAATTCCTCCAAGAAGAAACAGGAAAATGAAAGACAGTCGGCGGCGACTCCCGAAAGAAGTGTTTATTATTCTCTAGCCGTTGTTTTTCTAGGTAATTTACTGACGATTAATGCAATTTTTATTGTAGTGTTCCTTTAATCAAATATTTCTTCCGCGGTCTGCCAAGCTTGATTTATTGGAAGTGTTTATTGCCACCAGCTGCAAGCTGTAGGCATCCGCTTCCTTCCGTTTTAATTCATGAAAAACAGTTTGCCGCACTTGGTCTTAAAATGTTACTTGATCCCTGAAAATGTTGTATTTCAGCTTTTGGGTTTTCTTGTTTGAGCGTTTACCATGTGTCTACTATGTTTGAAAATGACCGGCATTTTTCACATTTATCCACATTGGAAAGAGAGATGACTTTTAGAACAGAAATGGTTAGTATTTTCATTATTAAAGAAAACTTAATGAAGTGTTGCATATTTTTTTTTATTTTTTGCTAATTTTTAAAGGCGATTACTTTAATGATGCATGTTTCAGGGACTTTACTACTTTTACTACAAGACTATCGTGGAAGCACCAACAATTGTCGATGGATTATACTCTATAATAAATAATAATGTAACAGAATATCCTCTGGTCATCAACACCCTGAAGAGGTTTAATTTATACCCTGAGGTAAAGTAAATATTAAGAATCGTTTTTCATACTCTGGAGTAAAAATGTTTTGAATGCTTAGAACATATATAAGGCTGTAAAAATTAGCTTGATTAAATTAATGTCAGGACGTTTCTTTACGGCAAAATTCATGACTGCGCCCCTCGCCGTAGATCCCCAGTCTACTGCAAGAACAAGGTTGTTTTGGCTCTGCTCGTCATCACCAAGAGTGGTCTTTGATCGTGGAAGTGGTTTCATTTCTCTCTCCTATTAGTTCTTTTATCAGCTAATATCATAACTTCTCCGTCATGTCTGTCATTTTTGGTATCATGTAGCTCATCAAGGTTCAGCATTTGAGAAGGAGACTTGTCCTTGTCTATGATTTAAATGTTCATGCTTTTAATAGATTTTTCTTGTAGTGTACCCCAATGGCTTTTGGTATACTCTTATGTAGCTATTTTCGACAATTTTAAGGTTTTCTTCTCCTCCAATATGTTCCAGGTTAATCTCAATTCTGGCAATCCATTTTTTATACTCAATGAAGATCTTCATTCATGTGTCTGCACTCCCCTTCGAGCATTATCTACACTTCTGCTTTCCCACCCAGTGTGTACAATCTTGTAGCTACCATACCATGTCTCCCTTTACAGACCATTCGACTTCAATCATTTCCAAAATATCTAGACTCATACTTCACACTTTCACTGTCAGGTTTTTCTTTCTTTCAAAGGTTCAAAGCGATACAATATTCCCGGTTGTAATCTTAAAATGTTTACCACTCCTGACTGATGTTCCCTCTTAGCTAGTCCCTAAGATCAGAGTGGAGGGCCAGTCACGTTGAGTGAGTGAGTGAAGAAAAAAATCAAGTGAGGGCTGTCAAGTTTTTGTTCACAAAATTCAAATGCATGTATATTGGTCAGCTAATGCTTTTCCATGTAATGCTGTGGTAGTTTCCTATTTTTCCGTACCCCTCATGGTAATACAGTAATTAAAGAAACTACTACTATGCTTGTAGTTAGATGAGTGTTACATTGCCAATGGTCAAAATCCATGGTCTTCATGTTCAATTGTATAAAGGAGTACTAAGCTCTCCAGGTTTTTGGCAGACTATTGGAAAGGTGCATCCCTATTCACTAAATAAAGGCATCTTTGTAGAATTTTGCATATTAATTTTTTTGTCTCCCAGTTGAGTGATGCTCAACTGGGAGACCCATACATGCCACCCCCCCTCATACATCTAAAGTGGAATCACTTATTGCCCACAACTTCTTATTAATTACGTACACTAATTTTTTGGGGCTATCACCTATATATTTATAGGTTAAAACAACATCAACAGTCTGGTGTGGACACTCAAGCAAAGTCCCGATGAAGTTTTCCTGTATTTGAAGTAAATATGTTATCCCCAGAAACCCAGGGTGGTGTTGTAGCCCACTGGATTGCGCTACCATAATTGACTGAAAGTTCCTGCACTCATATCCCAGGGGTGATTCCTTTTGACAACCTCATATAAAATCCATGCAGTATGATTTTTTTAATTGCTAAAACTTTGCGGGAGACCGAATGGCGGTACAGGGAAAGGAACTGACCCCTACCCTAAGTGTATGAATTCCACATGCCCTGGAGCTTTGCTCCAAAGGGTAAGAGCTCTCCCTTCACCTTTCAAAACCAACCTTTGGGTTGATAACTGTAGACGGACTAATATTTCATATGAGAGTATTATCTCATTCCTTTAAGATGATGATTATTGCCAATGTATTTGGAATTTGAAAAAGGTCAAAACTTTAGTAAACTCTTTGTTGTTATTTTTGATCTCACATGCTGTTTTGAAGTTATTTTCACCATTGATTACTATCTTTTAATACTGCCTCATTTATAATTTTGTATTCACTATGATTCAAAGAAAATCAATGGATGGTTGGTAATAAGTCTGGTCCCCATTTCAGCTCTTCCTGGGATTCCTATTTCGTGCATACGATCACGTGTGCAATTCCCTGGGAATAGAGAACAAGCAGTGTTGGCAAGTTGAGAGAGGAGGAGGCCTTCCACCGGTACTCAGCTGTGAGGGAATGGGTGACCCAGCATACTTCTATCTCACTGGAGTGTGGTTCATGGCAGGGCTTTGTGTCGCTACTCTCTTCATCTTTGGTGTTCATCTGAGGTAAAATAATGAAACTTCATGAGAAGCACCATGTTCAGTGATCATATTGTGTATATTTTGTTCATCTTTCTCATCTCCCAAACATACTTCTTTTGTCAACAGTGGTTACGTGCATTCCAATCATGGTTGATTCTATTTTGTCTCAAACTTAAATATTTCTGATTATTAAATAAATCACTTACATTTAATATTTTTTCCATTTACAGCGATTCTATATTGGGAGGCTTTCTAGCAGTGGTGTGTTACTTTTACAACCATGGCGAGGTAAGCAATGTGATTCTGGTTCATATTTCTAAATCTTCGTGAATGAGGATCGATTAAAACTCAAAATATTGGATCTCAATTGGAGAAACACGTGGCTAAAAAATTAAAGCAAATACTAGATAGTTATCAGCAGTTTTAATTAGTAACTGAAGAGCTGCAACGAATGACTATTCGTTGTGGCCTTCCCTTTTAAACAATTTTCAATTCCACCAAAATTCTCTCTAATTTTTAATGCCCATGATATCATCAGCAACAGTTTTCAATTCAAAGATTGGAAAGAAACTGCGGAAAATGCCTTGTCGGTAACTTTAACAAAGTCACCCACTGCTGTGCATACATATGCACAAAATTCATAATGTATAAATCTGTCTAAATAAACCCGTGTTGCTTAGCAGGCTAAATCACTCAGCCAGAAATCCAAGAGATCCAGGTTCGAGTCCTGGGTCAGGTGAATGATTTTTGCATTATAAATTTTTCACTTATTAAAGATTGGTTTTCTAGAGTCCTCCACTCCAGTTCTCTACCCGCTTCTTAATTACTCTAAAGTGTTAAGCTAATTTGTTACTAACTAACTAACTAAACTAACAGTAGTGAACATTCTACTTTCATTAATATATATTTTTTATGCTCGACAATTTTCTTGCTTTCACCAAAACTGGTATTAAATAGTTGATTGCTAAAGTAACCAATTACATAAATCTCTTTCGATTTTCTTGTATTCATTCTTTCATTTTAGTGCACACGAGTTCAATGGACCCCACCCCTGAGAGAGAGTTTTTGTTATCCCTTGTTGCTTTTGCAAATGCTTCAAGTCACCATATGCCTGAAGAATAATGCAGAACCATCAGTTAAACATGTGAGTAATTTGTACCAACCAAGTTGAAATTGTATTGGTGTTTTTGAAATTCAGTTTGATAGATAAAGTAAATCATTTGGCCTTTGATCTAAATTATAAGATTGTCATGTGACTTATGTACTTTAATTTCCATATATATTATCTAAAACTCATGTTTTGTATCATAGGCATAACACTTTTTTACAATGAGGTACCAATATCATTTTGGCCCCGAAAAGATCTGCTGCTTCCCCAAATGCCAACCTTTCAATTCGGAACAATCCTGAAGCCAAATATCCTATTTTTTCAATGAATTTCCATTGCAATCCATGGAACAGTTAATCCCTGCAGTGAAATCTCAGCATCTTGTAGAATCCTTCTATTTGAGAAACAAATCAATTGGAGATTTTTTTTAAATCTCAAATTCCTAGAGTTAGTGCCCATAATATTTTATGAATACATGACTAGTTTCTTCCAGATTATCAGTTTTGTATATTATCCAAGCATGGTTCTTATTCTCTGTTGATATTTTTCATAATTTTATGTTAGTATTTACTAAAAATATATGATGATTTGTTCCTTAATGCAGTTGGAGGTTCCTTAACACATTCAATTGACATGTAAATTTTAATTATAAAGAGATAGCTGTAATTTTGCCTACAACAAGAAGGGTATCAATTAATACATCAGCCATGCTAATTCATGAACAAAATAATCCAAAGAGCTGCGTAAAATTCCTGTAAATAAAAAGGAGAGTATGAGATAGAATGGCTCCGATCACTAGATAGTACCTCATTTTGCAATTAGTGGGAAGATGAGATATCATGTGAGAGGACAAGTAAATCTGAAAATCCTTTAGGCTGTTTACGTGTCAGATAACATAATGGAAGATGCATAGGAACGTAGCATAATATCTCTACTTGAAACCTATAATTTAGCATACTTTCATGCAAATATTTTATTAAACTGCTGCACAGTGGTTTATCACACTGCCATTCAATAGAGTTCTGATCATATATGAAAAATATCTAATGAGGCCCTTTCCAGACAATGTGGTTGATGACTATGTACTAAAAAGTACCAGCACATGATTATCAGGGAAATTGGCTTCTTCACACTCGGTCAAGGGAAACAAGGTGATGAGAGTTTGGGGTTGGGATAATGTAAGCAGTGAGCAGGAAGAAGAGCAAGTGGCACCCAAATTGGGAGTGCAGGTACAAGAACAGAAATTTTGGGTCCCAGCCCAGTAGTAACGAGGGGAAACTGGTGATATCCCTTGATGCAACAGAATTATTATGCAGAAAAATGTATAGCACACAATGTCCCTGTTTTACACATACGCTTAATTTCAAAGGCTCTCTTACTAATAACATAGACTGCATAATCTTTAAATAATTTGAATGATGGTGACTTGAATATGTAAAAGGTGCCACACCTATAGCACTTATGGTAGCTTCAAG
The DNA here is from genome assembly GCA_002093875.1 of Calopteryx splendens. NCBI lineage: Eukaryota > Metazoa > Arthropoda > Insecta > Odonata > Calopterygidae > Calopteryx > Calopteryx splendens. Next base: position 332,695 of record LYUA01001587.1, read on the forward strand.
TTGTATAACCCCAGATATTTGGAAAATTTCACACAGAGCATCAATAAAACTAGTTTAATCCATTGGTAGCTTAAATAATTGCACTTTCCATGCTCCTCTTCCCATAATTCTTATTTAAATGTTTAACATGGGCTCTTTTGGTGGTCACTGAAAACCCTCAACCAACCATTATTGCCTTTTGCCATACTATCACAGTGCCATTTACTATATATAAACCTACTGGAAAGAGTATTTGTATCCATAGAGCCTCATTCACTCAAGCCCAGATCACCTTAAAACTCAATCTTAATGTCTTGGGAAATTGAGTGGGGGAGGTAAAAAACCTCTTGGCAAAATCTTATCCTGTGAATTCTTGCTATTCCAGGGTTTTCTTTTATATGATTGAGGAGTCTCACAGATCAATGAGATGGAAATTATGAGAATCAAAAATGGTTGTTCCATCATAGAAAGTCCCATGGCTAGGCATGCCCCACCATACAATCCTGGCACTTTTGCCATTTTGTTAACTTTTGATAAGGGTTTTTTGGTGGTCCACTCAACACCTTTCCTCCTGTATGTTGTACCTACATGTATTTTATTTTGTGAGTAATTTATAATACGAAATGTAATTCATTCTGAAACTTTGTTTTATTTTTGTACCACTCACAAAAGCATAGTGTATGTCTGATAATCATGTATTTCAACCATTTATAAAAATGGTTTCATTTTACCAAAGGGCCTTTAAATGTTTTCCATAACCTCAAATACAATTTATTGTGTGAAAAATGGTCCCGTTTTTATTGTATAAATCCCAGTGAAAGTAACGAAAGTGTTGACTATCATGGAATCTGTCTTTTGCAGATAATTACAATAGCAGTGTCTTCCATTGCTTGTTTGATAACATGGCAGTTCGCTCAGTTTGTCCTGGCAACTCAGGCGGTTATCCTATTTGCCCTGTACCTCGTTGGAATAATCAATCACCACCCTATTCTGGTCTACACAGTGGGAATGGCTGTAAGTATTCACTCTTTGTGCAAGGAAATCAACATATGCAACCAAAATTATATAAAATAATTATTCCCTGTTCAGTTCTATTTCATCATCCTCAGTGTGTCTAAAATATCTTTGGTTTTATTTCTTGTCCACTGCCTTTCTTTGAAGGTGGGGATTCAACATTCTATAGCACTCCTCTGTGGGAATGAGTTGCTGGCTTTCTCATTTCTCGTCTGCCTTCTCGCACCAATCCTCATATTTTCTGTTGGAGTGGAGCGCGTTCAGATATATTACTGGCAACCACCAAAGAAGGCGAAATCGGTACAGTCTGAGAGCTCTGAAACAACTCCTCTGACTGTACAACCTGAATCAGAGGAATTTGTAAAGCCAAAAAGGATGCCTATTGGAATGATAATGATTCGTCTGCTGGTTGGACTTCCATTGACAATAGGATCAGCACTGGTCACAAAAGAAAAACTTTCAGAAGTCATGGGAACAGATGATGATGTAAGTAATAACCTTTTAATGAAGGCTTCCAAGGTGATGTACAGATGACACCAAGATTTTTGGATTGCTCCAGTGTTGTTCCATCTGGCTGGAAAATGGTTTTGCTAGTGTTATGAAGATGGACTTTGCACCTGAAGATGCTGAATGTAATGCCAGCAAAACAGTCATCCAGCTGATGGAACAATGTGAATATTTTTTGCTTACAAGGTCATTCGATACTCGTAAAAGTGTCATAGTGCCAAAATAAGGCTGCAAAACATGATAATATCTTTAAATTAGACGTAAGTTTTTATATTTCTGACATACTTCAAATAATGCTCCCAGGCTTGTATGGAATTAAAAAAAAATAAATATTTCACACTCCTTGATGATAGATAAATGAAATTCATTGTGATTTAACTTATAAAGCACATTGTGATAGCTATTATCTGGAAATACGTGCATAAGTGTAATCAAGAAAAAAATTGAATTCATCAGGATATTTGAAGAACACTTTGGTATTAAAGTTTCCAACAGCTTTTGGAAGGGTACTATGGTTTTGAATTCATCAAAGAAATTGAATCCACATTTGAAATGTTTATCTTGGAGCTGGAAAAAATGAAATTATTCTTCCAGTCATTTAGGGAAAGTGTCTTTCATTCTTTTCTTTTAGAGGTTTTTCTAAAAATTAATTTTTAATGAACTCTGTTCGTGTTGCCACCAAAGAAAGTTAGGGATTCAGAGGGCAAGGCAATGCAGAAGTAAAATTTTGGAATCAACTCATTGGTTGGGTACTGTGTAATGTATTGAAAAATCTTAAGAAGGGCCTTGGAAAACATGGATAACTTGAAGTTCGAAGAAAAAATGAAGGAATTTAAAAAATATTAAAAATTCATGGAAATGTATTGAATGAATTGAAATGAATTTGAAAAAAAATTACCACAAACTTCCTAGCCAATCATGCTAGAGCAGTAACTCTGAACAAATTGGTTTTTCTATACAAAAGAATTCTTTTATTTCGCCTATTTTCAACTTCCTTTGGCAGCATACTCTAGAGGGAATATATTTGACCTTAAAACAATTCCTAATGCACACAAAAACTAATGCAGATGCCAATTGGTGTAAAAATAGATATAAGTTGGAGCAAAAAAATTTGAACTCTACTATAGGACTGAAACAAATCAAATTCAAGAGATTTATAAAAAAAACACACATTGAAAATCATGGAAATTAATGGAATCTTACTTTCCATTTTTGCTGCTGCCGCATTCTTGAAGAGTTCTCAATAAAATTATTGATTTCATAAGCCATCTCATTGCTGTTCAGGGCTCTCAAAGGATTAATTTTTATCGCTATAATTTTTGTTCGAATTCTGACAACAGGCACACATATTCGACCTCCTTCGTTCCAAGTTCACGTCTTTCAAAAATTTCCACACGATGCTCTACACTTGCTCGCCAGAGTTTGACTTTTTGGGATTTGAAACAGCGGAGAAGATCGCATGGACATTATTGCTTCCAGCCGCCGTTCTTTCCATTTTTGGCATCACCGCTCGTGGACTTCGCCTCACTTTCACCAAAAATCGGAGCGAACGCAAAAGGTAATGGTTTCCATATATTTTGCACACGTGCAAGCTATTACATCCTTGGCACATGACGCATTGGAAATCATGCATAGCTTTAAAAAAAATATTTCAAAATTTTTTGCATGTGGTCACAAGTCAACCCATTTTAAGTCCAAGGAAAAAATTCCCAAGCAACTGGATCAGAGTTTCCGATACTACTTAGTTTTGGTTTTGTGGAATTTTAAATTCTGTCTGGGTTGAATTGTGTCAGGGTTCTTAATGAGTGCATTTAAAAATTGATTAAGTGAACAGGAGAAGAAAGAGCACTGATGAGTAATGTTTTCAATTAGGTAATATCTATTTAATGTACACTCAATAGTAAAATCCACTATCCTTAGATGCGTAAATCCAGATTTATTTCTCACAAATAAATATTTCCTTGGTTGCAACTAGTAATTTTTATTGTACAAATAAACTATTTGCAACCTGAGTTTCAATGCTTCAGCTTCATCATCCTCTGAATTTTTGTGGAATTTCTCTTGAGATGATGCAAAGCATTGAAGTTCAGGTTGTGTTTAATTAACTTGTGAGCCTTAATCCCTCAAGCGTGACTTTAAATGGAGGTATTTAATCCCTCAGCATGTGTGATTGAGCTCTCATGAGTTGTCTAACCACCAAGTGCTTGATTTTTTGAAAGAAATAAGTGCATAAGTTCAGATACAATTTCTGAGGATTCAAGTGGATACACTCTGGATTCTAGTTCTGAAGAGGAATACTTTCTCAATTTTTCTTTGAATATTCAAGAGAATACTTGGGAAGAGATCGACAATGCTAATCCTCCTTTGGCTTTTGTGCGTGAATTATTTGGGAAACAAATAGTGCCAGTTAATTGTGAGGATGATCGCCTGGGATATTTTGAGTTATTTTTGATGACGATTTGATTACAGTAATAGTGATTGAAACAAAAGTTTCTTGCTCATGAGAAAGAAAAAAAATCTTGACAAAAAAATCATGCTTTCAAAAGTGGGTTCCCACAACTTAAAACATAATTAGGGTATTCCTAGGTTTGTACATGCTGAAGGGAATAATTCAGAAATCAAACCTCAGAATGTATTATAGTAGGAAGCATATGTTGGAAGCACTGTTTTTCCCCTATGTGATGAGTGAAGAAAGGTTTTCATTGCTGACCAAATTTCTCCAAATGGCATAAAATTCTGCCAATTAATGAATATTTTAAAATAAATTCCAGGAAGAGTATATACTGGATACAGAAGTCAGTGTAGGTGAATATTTGATATTGCGGAAAGGTAGATTTTTGTGGAAACAGTATATTTTCATGAAAGCTTCCCAGTTTGGCAAAAAATGTTTTAACTTGGTGATTCCACATTATATTTGTGGAATTTTATGATTTACAGTGGCTCAGGGGCAAAATTAGGCTCTGAAGTCAACAAAGTCAAAGGTGTAAAAACTGCCCAGGAAAAAATAACATGTAGCTTTAAAAAATGTAAGCATACATTTATAATAATAAAGCATAAACAATTTTAAATAGAATATAATTTTTTGAAATTTTTTCAAATGGCGATTACAATGCTAAAAATATTTAGGATAATGTCTGCACAAAATCTTCGATGCTTGTGAAAATAAAGCACCTAGAGCAATTTAAATACCTCCGATAAAAGTCATCCTAGAGGCATGGGATTGAGCGGACACACATGCTGCGTCACATACACTTGTGTGGTTAATGTGGGTTTTGTAAAATATTGCAATAATACATTACTATATCATGTAATTCCACAATGTTAATGAATAAAAGGTTTTAGTTGCTCAAAGATTGTATCATTTTGCTCTAAGTCTCCTGTTTGGAGTCTTTCCAAATAAAAATTAAGTAGCTGTGATAATTCATTTTAAAAATTTTATGTTTTTTCTTTTTTTCTTGAATAACTTTATTCATGTTTAAAATTAAACTGAAATACTTATATTATCTCATTTCAAGTTCTATGCTTTATGCTTTTTATGCTTGTTCACTTGGTATTTACATTAATGGTATTTTGCTATTGGTTTTGTGAATGTTGCACTCTAGGTGGAAATGGAGTGATATCTGGGAGCCTGATGTCATGTACAACCTCTGTCAGCTGTCTGTCTTTGCTGTGATGGCTTTGATGGTCATGAGGTTAAAACTTTTCTTCACCCCTCACCTCTGCCTCATGACTTCCCTTCTTGCTTCCAGAAAGGTTAGTTGCCTCAACCACTTTACCTATTGACCTTGTTGATTCATGTTTAGGATGGTTAGAAGCACAATGATTTCCCTGTATTACAGTGTATAGTTGTTGTGTGTTAACACTGCAACTTTAAAACCAAGAGATCTAGTAAAATAAAAGTTATCAGGCTTGTACGGTGGATGATGGTCCAAAAAAAAAGTTTCAAATGTCAATGCGCAATTGGTTAGTGTGCTGACTTATCCATGATTTTAAATATTTATTTTCTTTCAAATTGTTTTTTTTACCTCAGAGTAAGAATGAGGTAGAGTGAGTTTTGGTTTCTAGGCATGTAGTCAAGATTGGTTTCATTGATCATGTGACTTCAGGGTAAGGGCTTCATTTGTTGTCTGATGCCACCATAAGGGATTATGTGATTTCAGATGCAAGTAACTCATTATTTATTAATTTCATCAAAGTTATTGGTTAGAATGACAATTAGGTATTATTTTCCCTCATGAAGTATTCAATGGTTTTTCATCATTGTTTTGTAAATTTTTGATGTGTATGCCTCATTTATCCATAGTTCTGCAAGAAATACATTATCATTGGTAATGTTTTTCTGTGCTTCTGTATGGCATCATAAATAATGGGCAGTAATGTAAATTTTCACTCACAAGTAGTAGTATGTTATATAGTTTTATAATTTTTCTGATTTAAAATAAGTGTATACAATTTTAATAAAATGTATTTGGCATTATATTTTGTCTTGAACATAAATTTTCTCTGAAGATGAAGATAAGAAAAATGTTTAAAATAAATTGCCTTTTTTCCTATATCTTAAATACAGTTTACACAGCATTCTCATAAAATTGATTAACCAATTATTTGCTATCTGGTGCATATTTATCGTTGAAGGTTTGTGTTTGTTGAGAGCAAATTAGAAATGTAATTAAAGTATAGAGTTATTGGTGGTTTTTATGGAATTGTGTCAGTCTTGTTTCACCCACACTTCATTGCTGATTACAGCCTTTTATTGTGAAAATACTGTTTCAATAAATTTCAGTAACATATGCTTCACTGAACTAATGTATGTATTGTCAAGTGTTCTTGTTGCATTATGATAGTGTTATGGGCCACATGTATATCTGCTGTCACTGTCTAAATGCTTAGGTGACAACTTTAGTATATTTTGAGGATATATAAAAAAACACTTCAGTCCTACAAGTTATCCTCCTATCATTTATCCAATTTAGCAATGTCATAAATTCACAAGATGGAATGTTGGATTAAGTATTTTCATTAGATTCATTAATGCATTCAGTAGAGGACATTAATCCCATTGTTCCAATTGATGCCCACCATATCCTGCTTTGAGCTGTTATTAATCCACTTTGAGAAAGAACTTTTGTCTGAGAGACTTCTTCATAGTAAATTTTTTTTAATGTGATTTGCAATTAGCTGATACCTAGTCTATAAAGTGAAGGTTTTAATACCGTATATTCAATTTTGATTAGTAATTAACTTCTCATTGTTAAAGCAGCTGTGGTCAATACCACAGCTTCTTATCGCCATTTAGGTGAAGTCAGAATTTCAAATCCCACCCAAACCAACCCAAAGTCACAGAGTTTCAGTATTGTCCACAGCTCCCAGCTAGTGCAGAGCCTTCACACTCACAATACCTTATTCTTACTATTGAGTTCATTCTTGCTCTTGAGTTCAACCATTTTTATTCCATAAGACAAAAGGAGAGTTTATATTCATTATGTAGGCTTTACAAAATTCCATATAAATATGTATAGTATCATAGAGTAAAGACCCTATAGAGTGCTCACTGCCTATACCAAAGCGCTATATAAATTGACGTAGTTCCACACTTCCTCAACTCGGCACGCTAGCATCCATGGAATTATTTTGGAACTTTTTTAAGGCCTACATGACTGTGAGTTGCTGCGGTCCCACTTGACTCAGCTTGGATCTTTAA
>LYUA01001588.1:20924-36194 GCA_002093875.1 Calopteryx splendens
CAGATGGCGTTAAAACTAAGGCAAAAAATGATAAGACCTATCGGCATCCTCAACGTAGTGAATTGAGCAACTTAAGGATGCACCATGAGAATCCACAGTAAGGAAACTAAAACGGAGAGAGGAATGGAATTAGAACTAATGGAGTCTTTCACTTTCTTTGGAGAAAAAAGCTTTAGATGGAATAAAAGGTGTTTACTGGAAATAAAGTTTATAGTAGGTCGAACTATGCAAGAGTGATGATGATGAAGAGCGATCTTTCCGCTCAGAAAGAAACGGCTGCATATTAAGCAATGGTATGTGGAAATTATTCGTGTGGAATTCTACGAATCCGAGTAATTGGAGAAAGAGATCAGAGTAGAAACGAAGCCTTAGAAACCTTGTGGTGGAGGTAAATGATAAAGATCAAATGGAATATTAGAGTGGGGAAACGAGAAGTTTTCCGGTGTGTAGAAAAAGAAAAAGGCAATGCATGTAGAGTGCTATGCGGAAAAGAACAATTTTCGGTACAACTTGAGGCACAGCGGGTATGTAGGGAATATATTCGGGGGTAAATTAAAAGTAAAGGTATCACAAGGAAGAAAAATAACACTTAAGGTAATAAAATAAAGAAGGATCCAAATATTCTTTTTCCCCATTCCGATTCTATGGTTGTTTTCTTCTCTCTTTCATCTTCCCAGTCACCTTCTCTAAATAGCTACTAAATATTTTTCGTGTATCCCGTTTCTACTGTGTTCTCAGCAAATTATGCTAGCCTATATTTAATATGTATTCAACTTTTATCTGCTATTTATTTCTCTTATACGCACTTCGTGTTTTATTCGAGGCTCCTTGGTAAACTTATATTTCATTCCTATTAAAGTCTTTTTTGCACCCTTGTTTCCCTTTAATTTTTTTAGTGCAGTTTTATTTCATAATTAGAAAATTAAAAAGAAAATCTATTTCCCTCCCCTGGGAGTTTTACGAATTGATGGCATCATTGCTAACCTTTTCTAGCCATATTATAATCTAACTAATGCGTTTAAGGATGCATTAATCTCTTTCTCCTGCAAAAGTAATCTTTTTTTCTTATTCATCTACATAGTACCCTGCAAGGGCGTGTAGTAAGAGGTGTCAGGTGACCAGCCATTAATGGCATTGATTGTTATTATTAGTATATCGCATCCATTGACATTCTGAATGCTCAAACTACCGTACGTGTTTCCTGCTATTGCAGTCACGAATTGAGCGAAGGAAAACGGATTCCTTGCATATAAAATGTCTCCTAACTTCTCACCGTGGTCTCGTCTACCAATGTAGTACCGGGGTAAAATTGTTCCATCTGTTTCAGTATTCAACTCGAATAATTTTTATCTTTCTAACAGTTAAAACCATTCATGCATACTTCGTATTTTCCGTGGCTCCCAAGGCCATCCAATAAGAATGTGACGTTCTCTATTCGTTCATAATGATCTTCACGAAACAGGAAACATTCCTCTGTATTCTATTTAACAAAGAGATTATTTCCTTCTGCGCAGTGCCCCAAATCACGAATCTTACTCTAGATCTGAGGTCAAAATAGTGTGAAATAACACCTACTCTTAAATTTTTCATTGAATATTTTCCCATTGTACTTTTGATAATAAAGTTTCTTCAATGCAGTTTCTCAGATAACAGACATAACGCGCCTACCCCATGCCTGATGTTTAAGTGTCTCCTAGGTATTTTACTTGGTCTGTTTATACTATGTCCTCTCCTGCAAGTCTATAGGTGTAAAAAGGAATATGGATTTCTTTTCCCAAAAATTCATCACTGCACACTTTTTAAAATTTTATTTTAGTTTCGTGAGGCGAATCAGGCGGTGACGTCGGGAGCAATCGCAAATGTTCCCGTCCTCCAGCATGCTCATCCTACTGCCCTAAAGCTCACCCTTGGACCCCAAGTAAAGGTTTATAAGCGGGGCATCAAGCCTCCAAGGGCTCCCAAGCCCCCGATCCTCTGTCGAGTCTGCGAAATCGCAAGACTTGGCTCTCCCGCCCCATCGGTATTCAGTCTGCAACATCGCAAGACTTGGCCATCCCACTCGCCGCCTCACCGACGCACGCATTCGGCCTTCCTTTCCGGCATGTGAGTAGACGAATTAAACTCCTTGATTACCGAACGGTCTAAGTTACTCTTCCCCCTAATGTCACGACGACATTAGAGCCCATTTCTCACACCAAGATTTTGAGATCACTTGAAAGAGCCTCATAGTCGAATTTATTACTTATGCCTCCGTGGATGACCGCATCATCGACGGGTAATCTGGCATTGCTAGAAATAAATTTTGCATTGAACTTATTACGGTGACTCATTGTCCCTAAAAAGCAACTGGCTCGCCTACCCTGATGTTTGAATTTCACACACCGTTGGGCTTAGTACTGGATTGATTACTGTGATTTTGATTTCCCCTAAACCATTTTTCCTCGCCTCGCTCTCGTTTCTCTCTTCACTCACGACGAAGAGGTTTTCCTGAAATTTCCCATACCCATTTAAGAAAGGTATATCTCGTTGAATCAAGTCTTGCGGCAAGTTTTTGGATGTAATTTTCCACTCTTTTCTTTGCTAAATCATTAGCCCTTGCAATCGGACTTAGAGAACATCATGCGACCTAGGTACATGTTTCAATATCAAACAATTTACGCTACAACCCATGATTTTCATGCACAAAAGGAAAGATTTCGCTTTCCAGAGTGATTTGGACACCCTTGCGTACTGCCATATTAATTACATATCTTATTCTTCTTTTTGGTCATTCCGTTCGTCCGATAACTTTTTATCCTCCTTAAAGATGAATTATAAAATTACAACTTTAATTATTTCAGGTATTTAATTTTCAAATAATGGATTACGTTCAAAGGCATAAAACGAGCATTAATCAATTGAATGTTGGTTTGATAAGTGAGGGTAGAACTCACCTCAAACTAGGCCCCAAGGTGTATGAAATTCACATATTCAGATTATGGGGACTAGTTCCTTTCCTCGTGCCGTCTTCAGTTTCCCGCGAGATTCCTACCTGGTAGCCTGATAGTCATACAACTTGGGTATGGGAGCCCATCAGTGTCAGCCGGATTCAAATCCGGAACCTCCCTTCAAAACCGAAACGCTCTGCTTATTGGGCTACTGCTACAGCTGAAATGTATGTGGTCAGTAACGGACCGCTGTTGATTTTTTCCCGTGGCTGATACCATTTTTCCCGCGGCTGATACCATTTTTCCCGCGATAAAAATAAGCATCCTGGCAAGGACTAGAGTAAGGATCCTTCTCGCGCAAATAGACTTTATCAAAAATTAGTAATATCTGATCCCTAGAGTGTAACAGGTGACATGTAGTTTAAGCCGAGGGATCTTCTGTCAGATTGTTTTCAACTCCTTCAACACCTCTTCGAGACGAGATTCACCAACGAGGTGCAAATCCAATCTCCTTTTGATTTTCCGCATGATTTCACGCGGCGTCCTACTTTGAAGCAAAACGCCCCCTAAATTCTTAGAAATCGTTCACCAGCGCCAGGCGCTTTTGTTCTGCGTTCAATCTTTCTCCTTATCACTCCCTCAGAATCGCTTCTTTCTCTCGTTCCACGAGAGATATGGAGACACTCAAGTCGCTCTTAAACGGCTGGATTTATTTTTTTCCCCACCCACATTTAACTGCTTATCTCCCAAGGTTATCTGACTATCTCACGTCACCATGAAAATCGAACAGCCGCGCCGTATGTTTTTTCGTTGAGGCATTCAGCTCAACTGCTTTCGCTAGGTATTATTACCCAACTAACTCGGGCCTTTGCCGACCAATGAGGATATTGATGGTATTTTCGTGATCCTCGCTTATGCGAAATATTGACCTGAATTTATTTGTACATCGTGGAGTGCGGATTTATTTATTTTTCCTTTTTTGGACGAGAGGAACGTAAGGCCATTTTCTCTCAAAAAACACGGAATTCGCCCACATCCCCTCATCCACGTTAGACGCCGCCGTTACATAGGTGCAAGCAGAAGGTGCCGTGAATATCAATGCGCCACTGGATGCAGCACGATTCAGTGAGGCGTATAAGAGTGCGGGAGTTTGCAAGTACACCTCCACGATCAGCGGACTATCAATCATAACCCGAAGCGAATCCATATCCTTGGAATGGTGAAGTTTTTTTAAATTTATCTGCGCCAACTATGTGCACTATTAGCTGGAAAAAATTCCGAATAGGCGAATATATAGTCATGATCGTCCTCAAAGAGAGAATAATATTTAATTTGAGCAAAAAAAAACGAACACATCACTTACTGTTTTTAACAATATGTAATCTAAATCTGCATGGCACCCTATCAGCCACCGCTAAAATATGTGGCAGGGGGTGATTTAACACCCGTCGTGCGCCATCTAAATTGAATGTTTCTAAAACTTCGGGGACTAACTCACATCCTGTAGTTTCTTTATGTCTACATCGCATAAACTGTTGTTATGACTCCAGATCTAATCTCAAGCATATTTTGGAATGCAAACAGAATTTGGTGTTGCTTAAGATTTCTTGAAAACATTTAGATGAACCGGAGGATCGAGAGAGAAAATAAAATAGAAACCTATTCATACGTATTTGCAAAAGTGACTACCTGAATGTTAGCAAACACACTTTGGTATCCTTAAATCCAACTATTATCAGATCATCAGAGGACGTTAAATACCCATTTGTTGCTACGACGAGCAATTTCAGCCAAATACATAAATACTGCCACTAGCTCAATACAGGTTTGAATAAATCATGTTAAAATGTATCCTGGTAGTATTTATACTCTATCCTACACCAAAACAACAATATATAGTCATTCTAATTTGGCTTTGAACTCCGGGTAGCGCCAAGAATTAGTTTTTGCGTTTAGGACGATGACGTTCTTTAACTTGCAGTCTAAATGGTTTATAAAATGAGAACATCTAGTAACCTTCACGCAAAGTAGACGTCCCAGTCAACTAACGATTGAATTTAATCAGACCCTATTAAATCGGGCCTGAGTGTTTTTTAATTTTACCGCTCGCAAAAAATCGAAGCTATGTAGCTATGTGAATACTGCTTCTTCCTAAAGCTTCACTCTTGCGCAACTTTCGCAATGTCTGTTTTCCAAAATTTTAAAGCATCAAAAAAGTTGTAAACATAAAGAGAGTCAATTGATTTGCACAATGAAAATAATAAACCACAGAGTTTAGAATAATCCTCCTCAGATAACTATATTTCTTTTTGTTTTTTATACAATCCAACGTTGTCTTGATTTCCAAGGAATTTTTTGGAACGGATTTGATTGTCCACCTTTACATACCTATAGCGACCTGGAAATCATGCGCATTTTAATACTAATGAAGACCGGTTCCATGAACTCAGCCTCACTCTCATTTCGCCCTCCATTGCGATTTGACTGCTAATTATCAAGATCTCAAGGAGGTACCCTGTTTTTTCAATAAAAATCCCCAAGAAGAATGGTACGCCTCGCTCAAGAGCAAGTGCAAGAAACATTTCATAAATCATCCCTCAGCGCCGATTGGCATTCATTTAAAACTAGTCCGAACTCGCGAATGAAGTGCACATCCGTGCGCAAGCTGCGCTTTGGAAACGAACGCGCGAGTCCTTTCAGAGCAACTGGAATTTCCGAACGATGGCGCAATGTCCCGATGCATGATCCCGATGCATATAGGTTGCATTTTCAAAAAGACACCTCGTCGCGGCACACCCTCTATCTGTTGTAATAAGGCAGTTCAATTAAATCGGGAGTGAGTAACAACTTGACGACTGCCAACTGTTTTCACGCAAGCCACCGAAATTTCCCGACAAGAGCAGCAAAAAATCTCTTGCGGCTCCCCTGTTAACCCTGTTTCACGTGGAAACTAGCGTGCATACTGGATAGGAGTTTTTGAAAACTGGTTAAGCATGAAGGATGAGTTTTTTCGTTCAAAATTCAGGTTTTCTGTCCTCGCTAAGGAAATGTTTATAGGTTTTTGTCACAGTCATTAACTTATTATTTTCGTATATTAAACGTTTATTGCATTATACTTATTTCTTACCTTTATCGATGGTAGATATATATCTCTGGTAATTGTGGACAAAGCAAAATTATATCGTAAGAAACGGTATGTGGGTATGAAAGAGAAAAAGATTGACTTAAAGGTTATGATGGGCAAGATAAAAATATGTATGAAATTAAGGGAAAATATTTAAACAAGTTAGCCTTTTCCCAAAAAAATGGAGGGTGCTTATTATGAAATTTTCACATCGAGGGGAACGTTTTTACTAAATAGTTAATACTAAAATGCAAATATACTACAATTTGGAATAGGGATGCAGTCAATTCCTAATCTTGTGACTTAATTCAATTTCCAAAATTCTATTTCCCTTCAGCGCAAATATCTTAAAAATAGGAACTTCATAGATTTATTTCCATTAGCACAACACCTCGGTAGAGACAATTTGAACTTAACGGTTTTTCATACGGTGTGAATTGCAACAAAATTGCATAGTGTTTTGGTGTACTCTGTGATCGGTCCTTCATCAATACTTCATTTGGTATCATTGACGTTATTTTTCTTCTAAATAAAAATAATCTAACGGGCAGCACATGGATAAATACTTAGAAGGGTAGATAAAGAAAGAAACGTATGAATAAACAAGAAAAGCGAAACAATTGGACATATACTTTAGCATTATAGTTTACTGAAGATAATATTGAAAGCAAACATAAAAAAGAACAGTAGAAGTAGGCCAAGAATAAATTATTAGCAGTAGAAATAGACGCCAAAGCAAGGAATAATAAGGAAATTGAATTGGCACGAAACAATATATTTAGAAGCTGCTACATGCCAATCCTAGTATTGATAAAACACGAAAATGAACTCCGTACTATGTAGGATACATAGATAAATAAAACAGCTTAATATATTAACTTTATTCATTTCACATCTGCAGTTGGATTTGATAAACTGTTGCTAAAACAAAAGTGTAGACATTCCCTTGTTCCGTTACTGAATCATCCCATTTCCCGCTTCGCTCTTTTCTGTAGAGAATTATATATTCAATCGGTAGAAATTTCTCTGATGCCTTTAACAAAGGACTCCTACTTCCGCTTTCCTGATGTGCTAGGGAAAATGAAACCCGAAATATTTCGGTGGAGGTCTATCTCACCTAGATCTTTGCTGTGAAATCACATCAACACAATGGTGGCCGACCACAAAGGCCACACTTCTATATTTAGGGTTTAATTTAGTGAATCTGAATTTAAAAAATTGCATAAAATATAGGGTCCCCTCTTTTTTTAATTAATAATTTTGAGTTATCAATATGAATATTTGTTTGTAACAGCTCTCCAATCTCTTCCGTTGTCCGCTAATGTCTTCCTTACTCATAATTTCTTGCGCTGAAGTTTTCCATCGTCCGCTTCTAGTAGCTCATCCTTGGTCTTCCTTTGTTGATCTTCCATACTACGGTTTCTTCTTTCATGGCCACCGATAAACAATTATCACTCTGAATGGATGAAATTTACAATCAGTTTTTCATTTCTTGTATTTGCCATCCTCATCTCTATTTACCTGCTTCTCTTAGAATCACTTCATCCATTGCTACTACCATTATCGGCTTCTTTATCTTTCACATGTAAGAATGCCATTAGATAACCATTTTCTGATTTTGTGAGCTGCCCTAGTAATAAAAACTCCTGTAGGCACAAAACAATTTTTCTTTCCAGGAGATAATGCTGTGTATGTTCCATAACAATATAATATCACCCAAGTGTATTACATGCATCGATTTGAAATTATACTTTGTGGGAGGGGTAACAAAAACCTTAGCGAAAATAATTGGAGTCTCTTTGACTCAGTATCTCTCTGTTCAATATGTGGAATATTAATTTCGGAATGTGAGTTAGGTAATTATTGTCCATTGGTGTGTATTCATAGAATAATGAAAGTACGCATAAGGATCCAAAACTCCAAGAATTCTGAGGCAATGGACGCCGTTATTAGGGAATTTAATTAGTTAATACCATTGCAAAATGTTCCTCGGTGAAGAGGTGTAGACCACCAAGGTCGAATAAACGTATTCACTGTTACTCCAATACATAATTATTAGTGTCATACTATTGAAAATATCAATGCGTGCTAAATTACCTTTACAATAGATGCAAAAATCTCTTCCCTAGGACTGAAATCATTCCAATATATTTGTCTATTTCTATTCCAATGACACAGATATAATTTGTGACTAACTCGAAACTCTATTGGCAATGGGTAATTTTCTCATAATAACCCATGAACTCTTTCATGGATTAATTTAGATTCCATTACTTTACCATATTTATATAAATGTACGAACGTTACACGTTCATATAATCAAAATGAAAATATATTTGTATAGAAAACTTAAAATGTTTCATCAACCGACCCAGGTTTCAACCGTTAAATTTTCATTTTAAAGGTTTATTGATAAAAGTTTTTAAACAAAATTTAAGTGAAATTTGCAAATAAATGTTTATTTTGATTATTGGTAATAAGTACCACGAAGGGACGCTGAGATCTTTAAATATAATCCTTACTCCATTGGATATGACCGCGCGAGAGCGTGACATTATATAAATATTAATAGCTCAACTGAATATAAATAATTTCATGTAATTAACTTCTTTCTACCATAGTAGGTATTGTACCATTTTCAGTATATCATGCAACTATGCCTTACTTTATGGCCAGTTGTGCGACTTTCTCCACTTCGTGAGATAAGAAGAATTTCATGAACTATGTCGTGAATCAAGTGTTGACATGTTTATGAGTTTCCTCTTCTAATAATTTGTGTTCTCTCGTGTATCGTAGCTGTTCCTACAAAATGAGTGTTGTTAGCCGATGGTGGATTCGATGCAGGGCGACTGAAACGAGACAAGACAAATTATACAACTGTCCCTTCCTTAGGATCACCAAGTGTGGTCATGGAGAAACATGACTATACTTGGCGATTAAAGATATTTTTTTTAGAATAGACTCCCATCGGAATAGGAAAAAATACGCTACGGTTTTATACTCATGAGTAATAGGTTATATAAAGAGAGTTAACATAATCCAAATAGAATTAGCTTGGAAAAGGGAGGAATGGAGGGAAGGCTGTTAACCTGTTTTTTGATTTAAAATGGATGACCATTCATCCTTTTTTTCTTCTTAGGGATACATGCAGTGATATATGGTACTAGATTCTGCTTTCCTTACCGAAAATAGTTGAGTATTAAGATATATCATGGAATCAATACATTTTTCTTTATGACCTCACGGGCATACGATTTGAAAAATCTGAAACTGATTTTTCGTTCTAGAATATTAATTAAATAAGCCATAGGGTCATTGCTTCAGGCATCATCAGAAAAAAAACATTCTGGCCTTGTACGACCTACTTCAACTTGAGAATTGCAGTTAGTTATTTTTTTGTGGAACGACGCCCGAAAGATTATGGCACTGAAGAGACCCGAGTTTAACATATTAATTGCTTCAGAGAAATGCTGCATTCTTAGTGTGGGCAGGGATCAGAGTTTTGAGCGGCATACCTACCTGTGATTATCATTCCGTCCAGTCCTTTCAGTATTTTTCGCTATCGAGTAGGTCGATCTTGATTCAGCCGCCTCGAAATGCACTCCGATTGAGCGGTGCAAAATGGCTCCGAGTGGTGAAACGATCCCGAGGAAAGTTACCGATGCAATAACCGGCTTTTGCCATAATTATTTCTTCTAACATGCCAAATTATCTAAAAATCTGCTGGTAGGAATCTGGGTTGAACTAAAAAGCTAAGCGCGCAAATAAAATCGAATAGAGAGTCTCCTTTCGAAGAGTGTGAGCGTTCTATCCAAAGGCGCTAAAGTTATGGAGGTCGATTCTGGTTGGAATTCATAGAGGGATCTCACTAAATGGATTCAGAAATCTAACCAAATGCCGAATGCGGAAATTTAATGCGAAAGTTTCATTCTTTGTGCATGAAGGGGGAATATTTGGAGAACTGTGATGCAGAGGTTTTTCCGATATTGAGTCCATAATCTAAAGATGAACTGTGAGAATCCAGGGAATACCTAACTTTTATTAATCAATAAGCCTTAATGTCTTACTTAAGCATGATAAAATGGGTGATTTTTCTGAATTTTTAGTTAACTTCTACATGCTTATTACCAGTCCGAAATTATTTATTTGGATAAACTAAAAGATTAATAGTATATGTTCGTCATAGATGAACAGAGATAAACGTCAGGTGACGAGACATTATCCTAAAAAATGGAACCCTTTTGTTACACATATATTTCGACATGTCAATGGCATGGATTGAAAACGTTGAAATTTATGAACGTGGACCTTATTTTTCAAGCATGACTATTCTAAAAAAAATTGCCATATTAACAATTATAAAGGTCTCTAGATGTTCCAAATCCTTAGCGCAGTAAATTCCTGAACCGATATTTTTTTCTTTCCTTTAATTATGCAGTGACGTGCAAGTTTTTCATGCTTACTGCATATTGATATAAGGATTGAATTTTTATTATAATATCTATATCCTGAAAACAAATTTATTTTTCTCCCATTTTCAAATTTAATGTAATTTTATCATTTAGATCATGGCCTAACTGGAAAAAGTGGAACATCGAACTGAAAATATATCCAATTCCTTAATTTCAATCGCGTTCGAAAACAATGTTGAATATTTTAATCCATTGGTCTAGACTGGTGATATTTTAATGTCAAGTCTGCATCGAGTTTTTCCTACGGATTTGCGCTGTACCTTGCTCAACAAAAGAATTTTTCTAGAGAAAAATGACAATCAATTCTTCGGCGTCTAAGTTCCTTTTATTTCATCATCAGCGGCTAAGAATAGCAATATAAATTTATTTAAATTAACGCAACGAAATATGATCACTTTTGTTTCAGCAATACGCTCACGTGAATAGCTAAAAAAAATCCGAGAATCATTCATCTTCGCCAATAGAAGACCATATTGGAGCGCATTCAAGTCCAAAGTATCCGGGTAGCGGTCAGTTTAAGAGCGGGAATATGATGCGTGGGAGGTGGAGACGGTTCAAGAGGTTTACTCCAAGGGAGAAAGGAGTTTGAAGGGTTGTGGAACGTGGCGAGTGGAGTGGAGCGAACAGCAGACGTGAGAAAGGAAAGGGTTTTGCCATATTTTTCCTCCGAGGTGCGATCTGGGTGGTATCCCGGGCTCATTACGTGGGAAACGTGAGATTCGCGGTACGTTTGGCAACAGTGGGGGGCCAGTGTTGCAAATCTATGCGAGGCGTGGCTCCGAAGTGGTTCGGAAGACTTTTGCTTTCCCCTTCCGTCCTCCCCGTGGGATAATTAAGGGGCCCTTTCTCTGTGTCGTCCACGAAGACTTAGAAATTGATTTAAACGGAAAATAATGCTCCCGCTTTCACGGGAAATGACTATGGTTATTAAATAATTTATAAAAGTTTTTTTCGTGCGGGGAATCCATTTGTCAGCGTTAATTTTTTTTCCAAGACTTGGACAGCTTGAAATATTAGTTCATGAGAGATTCCGTCTTGATAGAACTTTGGGCTCGCTCGGGTCAGCCTTTTGGATTCGACCCATGTTTTAACAAATTCTTGTCTTTTTTTATCTTTGGTAGTCATCAAAGCGCCAAAATGAATTAAGAACCTAGTAAAAACTGGACTTGAGATGCCTTCAGCATTATGTATTCTTCTTAGGGAGCCGAAATTGTTTTGTGCATTAAAATACGTTTAACTTTGAAAAGCTAATTTCTCATAGTTATCAAATGCGAACATTTAGTTACTGGTATTCCTCTTTTTACTACAAAATTAGTGGATTTTTTTCTGTTTTTTAATTGCGACGAAAGTCAAAGTGCTTTTTATGTTTCACACTTTCCACAAAATATCATTTCTAATTATCGGAATATTCATGAATGATTCACACACATCTTTTTCAATAATTTAGGGAGCGTTTCTATCGTATTTTTAAGTGAAATTTACATGACGATCTTGATGATGATGATCTGACTCCAAATTAGTCATCGTATTTTTCTATTGGAAAATTAAGTTGCACACCAACCCTCAGGAGAAAAGTCCGGGATTAAGTAATATGGTCCCACGAGTAATTATGAGAACTATCGGTTTGCGGTGGAGCTTAGATTGGAGTAGAAGTTTTAATATTTCAAATTATAATATGAGATTTCTTTTATTCAAAGACCTAGAAGTCGTTTTCGGAGAAATTAATATTAAAAAATTTCTTTTCGTCAAATGTTTGAATAACAATTTGTAATTTTTAAGACCACGCAAGCTTATGCTTCCATACTTTTTCTCATTCAAAGAAACACATATATTCAGGAGTAAATTAGACAATTCCGCGGCCATAGCAACCCAAACCAAAAAGAGGAAAAATCCTTTGAAAATTTTTTCGGGGACGATTCAATCCATTTTTAAAGCTAGACATGCGAAAACATGAACGGAATAAGAATTATTAGACTTATTTCTTTAGTTATGGTTTTTGTTTAAATCCCAGAATCATAGATTAAACACGAGTAATTTAAAAGAGCAAAAAAAGGAAATCTTTCTACTGAATACAATTATAAATACTTTTAATTTTAAGTCGTTGGTCATAAAATAATATTGTAACGAAACAAACATAAGTTTGCGTCTGAAGCCTGTGAAATGCGCTTTCGAACGGTTCCTTACTTACGGGAAAGAATTGAGTTGTCCAAGTGTAAAAGGGGGTCATGCAAAAAGTGGTACCACAGAAGTTTTAAGTTTTTTGGCGGTTATGTCGAAAATCACATGAATTAATTAAAAAATTTCAGCTTTCAGATGATTCGATGTCTCAAGCCCGCGGTAATGCCGCGCTTCGGGGCGCGAGTGTGGCTAATACGGAAGGCTTGGAGTACCTCTACAAAGATTGCAAGGACTCAGTCGGGGCCTTGTGTGCAAATTATCAGTAAAACTTATTAAATACTCAAACACTCTATTGTCGGAACGTGGCTATTCCATCTAATTTAGCACTTGTTTGCTTTCCTTATCATCAGGAAAATAAATATAAAACTTAAAAAATTAGGCAAATCAGACAATAAAGTGAGGCAGAAAGTATGCGGAGCTGAAGAATGTTTCATTGGAGTGTCGGTTTTTATGGTTTATTGTAGTTTCAGGACCTAAAATTGTATCAGTTGTCGGTCTTTGTATCCATCAATAAACTACCTAAACCGGTAGACCAAAAAAATCACAGTAATCAACCCGAAGGTTGGTTTGATAGGCTAGGGTAGAACTCACCCAAAACCCAACACCCAGGGGCGTGTGAAATTCACACATCAGGGTAGGGGGTGGAGTTCCTTTCTCTGTGCCACTGTCACAGATTCCCAGGATGACCTGGTACCCGAAAAATCACACAGCTTAGGTCATGCTGAGGATGTTTAGAAGCATCTCCCCGAATCAATCCTGGGCCCTCCGGTTAGTAGTCCACTACTCTACCCACTGGATAACCATCCCTGTAGATTACCATAATATTTTAAGGAATCAATAGAATGGTTAATTTGTTCATTTAATACCATGTACAGTTGCTTAATTCAAGCGTTTTATAAAATGCGATGCTTAAACTGGGGTTGATGGTGAAAGAAATTTTTCATACGTTAAGAATGTCCTGGTGACCTTTACCTTTCTTCGTTTCACTTTTACATTCTTTGGTTTCCCTCTCTCGATTCCCCTACGAATTAATCAGTGCTAAAAATATTTCCGAAGTAATGATTTCCGATTCCTCGTTCTGCAAGAACGCTGCGTCCCGGAAGAGATGAAAAAAATCCAGCTTCACAGTGAATCTTCCAATGGTTTTAAGGGCTTCAGCGGGTGGACTCTGCTTTGGCCACTTTTGCGTCACTTCCCACATTTCCTTGAATACCCAGCTTCCCTGAACTCCGTTAATGATCTCACCGATGAGTGGGGCAGAACCGATGGCCATTGCCTCTCTCACGTTAGAGGCATTCCAAGGCCCGAGAGCTCATCTGAATCTCGGTCGTGCGACTGCAGAGGGGATCTTCTGAAGAGCGCACCTCCCCTCCCAAGGAATGTCCACTTCGAGGCCTCAAAAAATTCACGGTGGTAAGAAGAAACATTCTCGGATACCCAAGGCAGCCTCTCTCTCACTCTCTCTCTCTTTCTCTTCCCCTCTCTCACACAGTCTCCGTTCATATCTCTCCGTCCGTCTATATTTCATTGTCCGACCAGCTCGTGAAAGTGAATGAGTGGCTCGATCGCACGGTCGGACGGCACGCGGGATTTCGCAACCGACGACGCCTCGAGATGGAGATGTAGGTATGTGTGCGTGAGGAAAAGGGGGTGGGTGGAAGGATGACCGGAAGGCTAGGGGTGGCGGCGACGAGGGGCGCCCGCTCTCCCCTCGACAGGGCCTGGCCTTTCGCTTTTTCGGCGCCTTGTGCAATTGGGCGCGGTGACCCGGCTGAACGAAGGCTCTCCTTCCCCACGTCAAGTTCCACATAGCATCGCGAGATAGTTATTGGAATTGGTACGGAGGAAAAGAAAAAAAGATGGATTGGAAACATCAAGGAACGAATTGAATTCCCAGAGTGGTGTAATGAAATAAAGAAGGATTCTTACAGGATTTATGCAAGGAGACAAATACTTGAGTGGCATTATTAACTATGTGAGTAAGATTTGGTAAAAGGGAGTCGAGGAATTAACTTGGACAGGAGATAACTACTTTTTCTAGTGTTTTCACAGCTATCAGTTTGTATGTGTCTATAAGGACCTATTCGTAAGGTTTCTTACTGCGCGGTTCGTCATTCTATCTAGATACTGCGCTCACAAAACCTACAACTGGAAATTTTCTCTCATTGTATTTCAATGCTTTTCTAAGTTAAAGTAAACAGCAAGCTTGTAGCGATCAGAGACATCATTTTCAAGCAATGGTAAGTCATTGTTATGCAGACCTAACTCTAGGGTGGTGATGCTGGTCCACATGGTGGTGGTGGTGGTCTCATGTTTTTAAGAGGCCTGAATTCTTTAAATTTCTATCTTTTCTCTTTTAATATTTTAATACGTGATGCACTGTATAAGTAACTGTAATATCAGTTACAGAATCCTTTTTACTATGCACAATATCACTCAGAACGATTTTAATAACTGGAATTGCAAAAATGGGTGACTTTCCATGGCTACTCCAAATAAGGATTCTGAAAGTTGATATCGTCTTATATCTTTGATATGTATTAACTTGAATGAAATTCTCAATTTGCCT
>LYUA01001588.1:72595-82860 GCA_002093875.1 Calopteryx splendens
TGTATGGCTCGGAAACTTGGTCGTTGAGGCGTGATGAAAAGCGTAGGTTGGAGGCTTTTGTGATGTGTGTGTGGAGAAGAATGAAAAAGTGAAATGGACGGAAAGGAAAACGAACAAAGAAGTTTTGGGAATTACCATTAGGAGAGGAGAGAAGGGTAATGGGAGAAATCCAAAGAAGGCAGGAGAAGTGGATTTGGGGCATGCTGAGTGGTGATGGTTTGTTGAAGAATGTGAAAGAGGGGAGAATCTTGGGTAAGTGAGGGAGAGGGAGGAAAAGATTGGGCATGTGGATGAATGAATGGAGGCAGAAAGTATGCAGAAATGAAGTCAGGTTTACTGTAGGGTTGTGTCCATCAGAGACCTACCTTAACCGATAGATTACCAATAATAATAATAATAATAATTATCCTAAGAATATGATCTTATCCCATATTAATTTTTCATTTTAAGGCTCATAGATTTTACACATGTGTTTCTGCTTATGTAAAATCTCATGTCTCTCATTGAATGTGGTATTAAAATAATGTAAAGTATTGTAATAAAATACTCAAAAATGAATCATTAACAAGATACTGAATGATTCCTAAGGTCGTATTCTAAACCAAATTTTTCTGCACTCAGAACCCCTTCCGACGCCAATTTGAGAATGTGTTTGCATGGTAGTATCGTTTTTATCAAGGAGAAAATAAAAATTGGTTTCCATCTAAAATTGGAGACAAACGTTAGAACATTAGGAGAACAAGTGCGTTAGCCAAAGGAGCATATGCAAAACAGATGGAATCCGAGAACGTGACTTTAAAAGAAGAAGAAAAGATATGTTCTGACTTTAATATGAGAATTGTAGATCTCTATTTCTTAAAATCATTATCTTTAAGGGATAAGGATGGGCGTGGATAGAAATGCGATGATATTTGACTGTTTAGTAGATTGGAGTAAATATTCTGGATGGATATGAAGTACAACGAGTACGTGGATATACTTCGTGATGAGAGGAAGTTAGTGGAGAGAATTTGAAGAAGAAGGAAAGTATAGGTGTAGTAGATAATGAGAGGAAGTGAGATATTGAAGGTCTTGCTTGAAGGAATAATTCTAAGAATGGGGAAAACGTTGAGGCACTTCATGCTACAACAACTAAGTATAGGCCACAACGCCTTATTTAAATAAAAACAAATGTGGACTATACTAAGTTTCTAACATTTCTAATAATAGACTATTTGGAGTGTATGTTGGAGTTAGGGGTTAGAAACTATGAGGAATAAAGGATGAAGGTAGAAGTTGAGTATGTTGCCAAGGATTTAATATGATTTTTAGTATTTTAAATTTCTACAATGGAGTTGTAATGAAAAGGTTCAGCTGCACGGTAGACTTACAAGCAGCTGAATAAACAAAATCCGCGAGCTGAGCCATTTTTTTCAATGTTTTGAATGGCAAAGTTTGAATGAAATGAGAAAGGCACCTTCGTGCATTCAGCAGAAGAAATAGTTCATTGATCTGACATAATCAACGGATAATACAGATGCTGGGTGGATTTTAATACTAAACTGAAACACTGTTGCATGTTTAATCACTTTTGTAATAATCTATTTCCATAGATCGTGAACTGGAACAGGCCTCATTAAGAATTTCTTGAGTCATACACATTAGAGTGTTTCTTAAAATACCTTTCTCTTGGAAGAATTCTAGAATTTCTGTATATAATGTCATTTATTATTAGGCGCGAAAATACCTATAGTTGGGAAAAAAATTTATTGCACTTATTTAATTAGATGAACATGTTTTTTTTTCATTTTCATTTTTGTCGCAATTTTCGTGGCCCTTGTCAGTCTCTTTAGGCGACAAATTTACAATTTATATTTACACATTATATCCCCAAGTTGATATTAAACCATGGGTTATTATTGACGCACTAGTATTTTCAGGAATGAAGTTGTGTGAAACGCTCTTTTCATCTCTTAACGTGATCTTCATATTCAATTAGATTTTCACTTTTTTATCCCAAACATGCTTGGATACGTCTTCTCCTGTGTTCCTTGAATTGATGTCACCCTCTCCTTTTCGCCGTTTCAGCTTCAGTATTAAGGCCACTCAATCATCTTTACTTCATTGAACTTGTTTTCACTCTCGTCAACCTTCTAGATCATCTTACTCACTATACTACAATATATATTTCAAAAGCTTGTCTCATATCATTTGTTGCCACAATCTTTACTACGCACGAACACTAAAGGAATATGAGGAAAAATAATTTTTACTCTGTGAGAAGGTAATATTTTTATGTTCTGGTACCAAATCCTGGAGTTCATTTTACGTTTTTTTGTATCACACGTTAAGGAATTTCTAGGTAGGAAATTAATTTTTTCAGTAATTTGGGAGTTCAGATAATAGGAAAATCAATTTCAATAGCTTTCTTCACTCTATCCCAATCCATCCTCCGGAAAACTTTTTTTAACCATTTGGAACTCTTTTCCTGAAATTATGAGGACTGCACCCCATCCTCTGTCAGAGCAGTCTCACTGCAGATATTTTTAAAATGAACGACATAGAATCATGGTCAGAGTCCAAAATTGAGCAGCATTTCGAAAGGCAGACGTTTTGTGAAAATGAACGAATAACTGATTCACTTTCCCTACCACTCCCTGAGCCACGCGTTTAACCAAGCCAAACCAAGGGATTTCCTTTCACAAAGTTCCTCTGCTGCATGCGTGCGTACGTGAATGCACCTATGAGTGACATTCCAGAATTCACCGGAAGTGGCTGCATCATTGTTTGGCAAGGGCATTTATGGGAGAGTTCGTAAAACTTGTGCAGACCTCGTGAGGTCTGGGGAATCGATTTGCCTGGATGCCTTCGTGGAGCCAACTATCGATCGGAAGATTTTTCGTGGAGTTTGGAAGGTACTCAAGGTTGAGCGAACCTCTTCCCAGTACTCAAGGACAGTTTCACTGGCAGAAGGATATTATGCTGCGTCTATTCTTATTCTCAATTTTTAAAGCCATTACAATAGACGATATGAACACTATAATCTGCGATGATTTGTTGTTAATTTTTAAAACCTTTTGTGTCTCAGGGCCTACATGCTTTTTTGAAAAAGTATTTTTTTAGCTCAAAAAAATTCATAAAAATGGATAAGGTTTAGAGGGAAACAGTCATTCCACGTTAAATGTGAATTTTTCCTGGAATCCCTGTGGGTTTCTCTTCCAACTTTTGACACGATAGAATTCCAAAAAGTCAAGCCGGAGGTAGTTTTCTTTAGGTCGTCGAAACGCTAAAAATTGAAATCCTCCTTAAGATGATAGAATCACAATATAGAACTTGTTACATTTACAGATGGAACTCAAGTCTATAGTTGGTAATTGTCTTCGCAGCAAAAAATTTTACATAAATTTCGCCTGAACATTGCCAGAGCTCAAGGATTTCGTCATGACAAAAGCCTAATGCCCACATAAATTTTAATAATTTGTAAGGAGTTGTGTTATTTTATTTGCTATATCGTAAGCATTTTTCCTCATCTGAAGAGTAGCAGGTCGATGGGACAGCATTCTGCAAGAATGGCGCATATTTTTAAGCTATGTGAAGGCTTAGGTATATGATGAAAAAAAACTCATTCCTTCTTGCCTCATCATTCTATTGGCCACAGTTTCAGCAAGGTGAGAGTAAATTAATGATTATTACCTAGCATCATTAGTTTAAAAATCGATACTGCCATTGGAAGGGAGTCTTTATTCGTCAATTTGAGGGACTTTTAGTTTTTTGGCGTGAATGACTTTCTGAGAAGAAAATTCTCCTTAAGCAAAACTGATTAATCTGTAGATCTGCTTTTGCAGCTATGTAGTTTAGAAGATATTTTGTATTATATCTCTCCACCTCTCTTAAATTTTTAGTATTTACTCGTGTTCACTCCATTTTAGTTTTACAGCTCGTTCTAGAATTCTATTCGTTGCATACTAAAAAATGTTAAGCAAAAGGTATCATTTCGTTCTGTTAATATTTATTTTTCTTTTCTAAGTGTGTATTCACTCGTCATTTGCACTATCCTTTTTCAAATAATTTTACACTCTTTTCTCAGTGTAAACAAACTTGCTTATTACCCCACAAATCTGAGGCTGGCTCTCATTTGACTGAGGGAGGTTTCTGTTGCCGGCTACAAATCTCACCAGAAGACGAAAATAACTGAGAACTGAAACCTCATTGACAACGCAGATAATACATCATATCGTGAAAAACTTATTATATTCGATTATTAATGTGTAACAAGCTGTGAATTGTATTTATAAATTAATCCGTGGTATCTTTCAATCTTATTGTATCTTTCGATCTTATGAATCAGTCCAACATCTAAAATGGTGCACTTTTAAATGGGCTCGATAAAAATATTTTGTGGATTGCATAATTTTTGTGTTGATTTTCAGCATTTTTTACGCATAAGTTAGTTGTTTATAGCCCTTAACCACTTGAATAAAACGCCTTACTACTAGAGTGATATGTAAATTCGAAATTTCAAACTTCATCCCAAAAATATTGTATTCATAGACTTTCGCTAATGAACTTTGGGAGCTTTTAGGACTGGGAATCGGATTACGTTTGATCCAGCGTTTGCATGGAATGCATCAAATGATCGTCACATGGAAAACTCATGAAAAGAACAATATGGCTGCTGTAGCGGGCAGAGTGCTCGGCTACTGTCTCCTGGACCCTTGTCCAAATTCAACTCACGCCGATCCCCCCACCTCCCCGAGCTTCATCCGTGTGATTTTTCGGTCACCAGATCTTCCTGGGAAGCCTCAAGCAGTACGGGAAAAAGGAACCGGCCCCCATATCCTGTGTGTGTGAACTTCACACGCCGTAGTTCTTCGAACGAGGTGAGCCTCAATCACACCAATCGTCGACTTTATCACTCTGTTATTTTAAGGAAAATATGTTTTCTCTGGACATGTCCTTCCGTTAGGACATTTAGAAATGCATTTTCAGTATGTAGGACCGGTTAAAGTAATACAATGATAAGATGTCCTAGATTTGGTTTATATCATTTAGCCGCCTTTATGAGGAAACTCAAGTGACTCACGTTTGGCGTGAAATCCATAGGGATTGAGATTTCACCGGAATTCGTCTAACTAGTATAAGGGGAAAATTCGCCTACTTGGGAATATGAAACGTGGTACCTACAATACGAACGCCCACTGGCGCTCACCCGGAATCGCCCGATCCCTCCCAAATAGACACGCCCTCCCGAGACGAGAGACCATCTCGGGAGTTTTCTCTCTCTCCCACACCTCGAAGCACATCGGACACTCCTCCCAGGGGCCCGCCTTTTATCCTTTATGCTTCTTCCTCTCCCCCGCTCCATAAACATGTCTCACTTACCTTTCTCTCACTGAAAGTCCCTCGACAGGCGCCTTCGAGGCATGCCAATTCGGACCGAGCAAAGCATAGTTGCGCGGAGCATTGCCGGTCAAGACATTCACGATCTCCCTATGGCCTTCTTCAAGTAGCCCTGGATTATTGCTGAATTTCCTCAGGTTAATGGAGTGAATATAATTAAAGTTTAATCGCCGAGTTACAGCCTTTGATGGCTGAAATTCCTGTGAATTAGATTTCTGTGGCGTAAAGTGAACCTATCACTAGAATCATGAAAGGGTAGTGTTGTATGTGTGTAAGAAGAATTATTACCTGAAGGAACGAGCTAGTTTTATTGCAGTTATTACTTAATCTCGCTTTTCTTTATGTGATTGTTGGTACCACGGTTGGGATATATTCTGATTGGTATCCGATATTGAGTGATTTTGAATTTTAGCTCATATTTTAAATAAGTTCAGTGATGTGGAATAATGAAAACCACCTAGAGGTCTCATGAAGATGTGAAATACTGATTGCCTATATCATTTTTCCCAAATCCCGATTGGAATGGTTTTCTTGTATAAAAAATTTTATTAATGAATGTATATGAAGAAAATTTTCGTAGTTCCGATTTCGGTAACTAAAATAGTTTCAGAAAAGAATGCCATGAATCCAATTAGAGTTCAAAGAAAAAAATAATTCCAAAAGAAAAATATCCAAGCGCATCGGACTGATGCACTGGCTTTACAAGTCAAGTTAAAACTTTAATTTAGTATTTGAAATATGCTGTCGGTGCTTAACTCAGTCGTGGTACTCAGAACCAGTTAAGCATGGTATGACTCATTGAGCCAAGTTTGTGTAATGCAGAAATATGATATGGTGAGGTGACTGCGGTATAGAAATCCCACGCCGAAGATTTTTCTCTCAAGGCTGGTTCATTTTCAAATTCAAGATTTTTTAACAGTAATTCGGTCTTTGCTCGTGTGTCATTTTGAGGATGCTTCTAGTAAAGTTCGTCGTTACCTTAGCCCATATCACTAAGGGTAAACCAATACCAACGCCAGATCTCCATTCGGCCTTCCTCCCTAACTCCTTTTTCAAAATCGCCTTGCCGCTGTAAATTTATGAGATGGGGTCGTTTACGTAATACTTCCATTTTGCTCATTATTTCAGTATATAGACCCTCAGAGTGATTTTTTGTAAAAACTTTCTCCTGCGACCATCCGTTAAGTCAAAAAAGGAAAATGAAAATACGCAAATGTTGCCGACCGCTCAGTTGTAGTTACTACCTTATGAGAGATTCGAGAGAGACTCGGCCAACGCCCTTGGTTCGGTGCGGCAAAATTAACCGTAAGCACCGTGGCGATTGGACGGAAGAGACTTGTGACGTAATAATTATGGAACGATCACCGAAAGGATTGAGGTCTTAGATGTTAAGCCGTCCATAACTTGTTAACTATTCGAAATATTGACGAACGGAAAAATACGGATATTTATATGTTTTTTAAATTACCAGACATGGCAGTAAAAAATATTTGACCAAACCCATTTCCCTTATCCTTCACCCTCCACTGACTCTGTAGTGATCGCTCCTAATGCTAAAATGGAGGAGGTGGATTGTGGAAAAACCGTCACACCTCCGCAGGGAGTGTCGATCCCGCAAAGCCGGCGTTGATTCTCCATCTTCGCCTCTTCCCTCACCCCCTCCATCGCTTTCACTATCGTCCCTCATGCAGCGGCACCCACGCCGTCATGTCATGTCGCGCCACGCCCTCCCCCGCCCCAACCGCCACGTGCTGCCACTCTCAAGCACACACGCACATTTTCGAAGTTTTCTTTTCCCTTTCAATTCTTTCATCCTTCCCCCGCTGGGATTGGGGGTGAGACACCCGGCCGCCCATCGGGGATTGGCGCTCGTTCCCTCCCCACGCTGTCGTGGATTGTCACTGATGCTTCCGAATGTGAATGCACACACGCGTATGCATCGCTGCATTGCCTCACGATTTTAAACACCCGTCTGAAAGCTGCGGTCGTGCACCTCTCACTTTTTTTTCCTTTCTCTCAGCTTACTCACATGTTCCTTTCTTGCAGCTAACTCATCAATTTGGAAGCTACCTAGAAATTGGTGTGCCCACGAGCTCCTTCGCTGCATAGCAGATGGCAGTTAAATCAAACATAAGTAGTCGTCGTAATTTTTTCGCATCTCAGTGGGAATTTAGTTGCCATTATTTATTTGGGCTCGAAGGATAACCAGACGAACCTGCTCCCATATTTCGGCTTTTTACTTATCCCTAGTTTGATGATAAATCATGCCTAAACAGCATTACTTGCACTAAAAGACTGGTAAATATGGATAACGATTACAAACGAAATCCTGCAAGTGCTTACGGAAACCTGTGACCTGCGATCAGAGATTTAAAATCTCCTTCTTTTAGTGTTTGCCTTATATATTTTTTTTGAAGCGGGACTAATTTTGAAGTAAATAAATATTTATTAATATTTATTAGTCCACTAGATCGCCATCAGAAAACATAAGACTGTGATCAAAACGAACTATCGCTTTGATAACTCAGGTGGTGGTTATTTTCTACGACATCTCAGTGAGGAAACGAGGCTGTTGCGCCATCACTTTTTTGAATATTTTTCTAGATGATTATTACAGGAAACATTTTAATGCCCAGAAATTTTACGGTTAAACACGAAGGAATTTTGCGAATAGCAGGTTCAATTTTTTTTTTATCTTCTTTTCCACAATGCCTCGCAAGTCGCAGCTAGGGCGTGTGATAGTGGTCGTTAGGACACCAACCGAGAATAAAAGGAAAGGAAGGTGAAAGGTCGTCTGAAAGGGAATGCATGAATGTTCCTACTTGTTAGCGATTTCCTCTTCTTGTGTTGTGGTCAAAGACCACAACACAAGAAGAGGAAATCGCTAACAAGTCTTTGGCGTGCGGGGGAAAAACTAATTCTCGAGACTATCGGTTCGCAGACTATTTCTCTAATTTTATCATCATTGTCAGACTTTCCGATGTAGTGTGGGGTTGGGATTACTTCCTCTATGTCACATTTAAAATCACTTGGTTTGTTCCATTTCAATAAGCTGAATCAAGGGGTAGGTCATCTATTCTGTACGGTTTCTCGTCCCAAATTATGTATAAATTAATTTACGCTCTGTGTCCCCTCGTTAGTTTTAACGAGTCTGACTGCTTTTCTCTGTATTTGTTTCAATTCTCGAATCAGCATTTTTGTTATGCTGTCTAACTAACGAGAAATAGCATGTATATTTCACCTATTCGTCGCCATATCCTCTTACTAACACTTTCCTCGTGGCGCAAATACTACTGATGAATACTTCTTAGTTATCTCACCGGTTGGTCCACCTCTAAAAAAAATGATTGCAACTGAAGTCAGTTTTATAATCAGTATCAAATCTATTGCCATTGTAACTCCAAAATAATCTGATCATTTATTATTTATTTGAAATCTTTACGGTAGAACAGTGGTTGGTAACCCACAACCATCACGTTTCGGGTGACTTCAAGATGGAAAGGCATTTCAAACCGCGGTTCGCTCGTAGCATGCAGCATTAAGATCGTGACTCAAAACGGTCGTGGCTCGTGGCCGAGAAACCTTAAAATATATTCGCCCCCTCCTGGTTGCCTTTAATTGCCCGAAGTTTTTAGGCGAATGATTATGCCTTGCAGAAACGCCTCCATGAATCCATCGCAATAACTACCTGCGCCCTATGGGTAAGCCAAATAAATCATCCCAGCTGCAATAAATTTAATCCTCCAGCCATCTCGTGATCTCAACGGATGTCCCCCCCCAATCTTTTCAGAATATCAGAACTTAGACATAAAAGATAGTTTCATAATATTTCGCAAGGCAACATTTTTTCTCCGAGAATTACTTAATGGATATAGGTGCCATTATTTTTCGTTTTCTTGGTTCGCGAAGTAGACTTGAACAAACAAGAAATATGCCTTCAAATCGAAAAATATTTTGAAGCTCTTTCGCTGATAAAATATGCTTACAGGAGCTTATTAAATTAAATAGGTTCTGAAGGAGAGGTTACTTATTCTTTCGATTCATTTAAAACGGGTGGGCTAGACTGTAAACTAACGGAATGCGCTACATATCTCCTTTGGTAAGTTGTTCTTCGGTTTTCATGTTCCATAAAAATGGAATTACCTCTTCAAAGGCGTTCAACAAAAAATTAATTCTCTGTATTATCCTTGATAATTTTTGACAGAATTTCATAAATAAACAAAATTCTCAATTAAAGATTCTTTAGCCCTCATTTGAACTGCATGTTGGTCTTCGATCAACATCACTCCAAACTTAGCATGTGTAATTCAAGCCGAAAACTTCATGCCGGTAATGCACTGGCCTGGCTGTACAAAGTTAGTGGGAACGAATCCCGCCTAGAAAATACATGTGGTTTACTAGAATTATTTATTAAGTTATCTATGTTGAGGATTTAGACTCGATCGACAAAGGAGATAAAACGGAACGGAAATCTACTGCTAATAAAAACAGCACTTCTTTTTGGAACGTTATACTCAGCATCGTAAAATTTACTCTCTTCAATATCACGCCTCTCTTTCCCTCTCGATGAGCAATAAATATTTACGCCCTTCATTACTTAGCGTAATTTTTTCCCCTGAGTTTTATTCATACCTAAGCTTAACATTGACGTATATTTAAATAATAATCTCCTGATTTATTCAAGGTATCCTAGTAGCTGGAGTAATATAAACAAATATATGTTCAATGCATATCCCCCTACGAACTTTCGTAGAATCCGAGTTGCGAAACGATAGTGTCTTTTTTAGCACTGACTTCACTGGGAGGGATTAGCTGGGTTCTAAAACGTGGATTGAAGTAATTATATATATATATATATATATATATATATATATATATATATATAT
>LYUA01001588.1:278437-292448 GCA_002093875.1 Calopteryx splendens
CCCCTGCCACACGCCCTAGCGGCGGCTTGCGGGGTATCGTGTAGATTTTACCCAATTTTGTATATGGGACTTGGAATTTTACAATCTACCACTTTCGATAACGACGAACTTTTAAATATTAAGGGAGAAGAGAGGATGTGCTCGGTAAAATCCAGAGAAGGCAGAAAAAGTGGGTGCAGGAAATATTACGGAGTAGATTGGTGTTAAAGACGGAAAAAGAATAAAGATGGTTAGTTAAGTAGGATAGATATAAAGACGGTAGGCATGAAGGCAGGCAGAAAGTGCAAACAACTCAAAACGAAATAATGTAGAACACCCAAGAGATATCTAATTCACGTGATAAGTAGTACATGATAGTTGTTGGGGAGCGTCCAAAACCTACCTTTAATAAGAAGATTTCATTGATTATGACCATTTTCGACATTTAATCCAAAATGTCCTCAAAATTAAGTAACAATTTAGATCATCACATTATTGATTTTCAGGTAATAAGTTTGTATTTTGGAATTAAAGAAACTTTTTATAAAACTTGAACCTTAACATAAATAATAAATTGTTTTATGCGATAGAATCATTCGAAGAATATTCAGTAAGTATCGTAAAATACATAAAAGAGGCTTTGGGTACATCAAAGGTAATTTCATTGATTTTCCATTAGAGATTTGCGGAAATGGAGGCGAAAAGCCTTCCCCTCCATGAAATTTACAGAAATTTAAACGTAAATTCCACAATTTTTCGGGCGACGGCATATATTAAACATCATAATTCCCTTAAAAAGAAATCCTGGATGCGAAATTAAAATTTTCATTAACCCGTCTGAAAACACAAGCCTCTAATACTGCTTATCATTCATCTTTATCAAAATACAAATAAAACGTTTGTGGAGAGAAGAAAGAGTTTTTAATCTAAAAACCAGGGGAAATATATGGTTGTATATAGTCGCATTTTGAGAAAATTAAAGTGAAGTAGCTAAGGTAAATGAACTTGACATAGGATCCTACATACTAAATGTTTACCTACGGATATCCATGGCTCGTAAGTTAATGTAAAAGAGAGAATATGTGTAATACGCCGTTGTTCTAGTACTAAATTTACATACATTTTATAAATTACTTTTTATTATTTCATAAATTTAAATACATTTATTGTAATACCTATACATTTTAAAACTAAGTTGCAGAATTATGTCATTGTGTAATAGGGTAGAAACTATTGTTTCACAATGATTAAGAATCAATTTTAAAAACCTTAAAAATCCGATTTCCTAAAATGTTCATATCCTTAAAAACATATTAAGACTGTTCGGATCATAATAACTCACATATCATTTTTAGATCCTATCATTCTTTAAGAAGTCGTTACAGGAAGACTGAAAGACGTACATTTTGTGCTTTGATCTTCAGACATGACACACAGAAAACAACCTAATTTTTTTGCTACTCATTCACTTCCTTAGCTTGTATTCCTGCTCTGCGGCATTATAATTATAAACTAGAATATAGTTGGAAAACGTTTCGCAATCTTAACTTAGTATTTTTATTGAGAGAGATGATCAGCTGGTAGTTGATATAAAATACGACCAATTATAAATTCAGATTCGATCTGATCGGGAAAGGCCTATTGGCATCAATGGAAATTTAAACAGGCTTCGGTAGCAAGATGCCATTTTTATTTCGAATAACCCCAATCATAATGCAATATGCCCGAGCATCTTTATGTTCTTACATAGCTAAAGTTCATTCTAATCAATTACGATGAATGCCTTACCTTTACAATGCTTCCTTGGAGTAAATTCACAATGGAGACCTTTTCCGTTCAAGAGCGGGGTTCGATTTCATCAGAGAAACAACATGAGACCAGATCTTTGATGAGGCCAATTGGAAGATCTTCGATGTACTCGATTGGAATATACGTTTACCTATTATAATAGCATCAAAAGTAAGAGATGTCATAAAAACATAATCATCACACTGCACACAAACATTAGTTAGGAAGAGCTCCCAAATAAGTGTTACTTTTTACCTAGAGCGTCCTCGCCGAACGAATACCAGCTCATTATGTTACAGAATATAAAACTTTCGACGGAGTGGCATTAAAATTAATTTCTTCTGTGCTCCCAGTGGGCTTTATGTTTTTTTTTAAACTTCTAGAAGCAATCTTTGGACTCCCTCAAGCCTCCAGAGTCTAGATTCCAGATTTCTAGCATTCCATTTTATTTTCTTGACTTTATCGACGAGATCAACGTGGTTCGTCTAGGCCTCAGATCCATTCACATCTATACTCATCTCTTCGGTAGTTTCTTACCTCCCTGGAGAAGACAAGTTCTGATTAAATTCCTAGGATATGATGAAATTTAAAATGCCCAAGGTTTACCTCGGAAATCGAAACCGGGTCGATGGAAAACCGCAGAATTGGACGGATTCCGATCGACTGACCCTTGCTTACATTCTGAATTACTTATAAGGGTTATGTCAAAACGAAGCATAGGGTTCAAGTCTCATCAATACTTTATTGGCATCCATAAGTATCATGACAGTACACATAATTCGAAGACATGTGAATATACATGGATCATGGACTTAGAATGGCTCATAGAGATTCTAAAAAATACAGTGGCCACACAATTTGCATCGTAATAACCATGATTCAACAAATTGAATAAATATAAATTAAATGTAGACCTTAAAAATCAACTTGCAGTCCGTACATTCACGGAAAATAAATAAAATTAGAGGCATAAATATGACATATTTTTCAAATAAATTTTGTTTAAATATAAATAAATTTCATTTGGAGATCACAATATATAAATTAAAATACTGCCCCAAGGTATTTCATTAATTATAGACAACAGTCCACTTTATAAGAGCGCGCACGAAACCAAATATTACTTATAAAAAACAAGGTAGGTAAATAAAAAATTGTTAAAATAAAAATTTCGAGGAGTACCTATTCTTTAATCATGACTTTCATAAAATTTTCATTTTAGGGTTATAAATATTAACTAAAAATTATAATTCGGTATAATTTAAAAAATAATAATAAATACACAAAAATATAGATAAAATTTTAAGTGCGAAATAAAATGTGTTTAAAAAATATTAATTAAATACAAGCGACTAGTATACACCTCTTAAAGAGATAGGTAATCAAATACTTTATTTAGGCAGATGCTTTGATATATGTATTTGTACATACATCTTATCTTCATTTCCTGTTGAGAGGATTATTAAGACATACATTTTCATTAACAGATGCAGCAAGTATATACAGCTCGCCATTTAAATGTTTTACTCAAGATCGCAAATCTGTAACAGGACAATATTAAATAAAATCTTCTTTTTCCCAAATACATGTCCTCACATCGGTTTTTCTAGTACTTGGCGAAACTTTGGAATTAATTACTGCTTTCAAGGCTATCTTCAGTCACTGTGACACCTAATTACATAGACTGGCGCAGTTTATTCTATATTATACCTGAATGTTATCACTCGACAAGTTAAATTCAAAGCGTCCGTACATAAGACAGTGAACGGCATTTCAGTCATTTTACAAGACGAAAAAAAGGACGGAAACATATGTTTATTTCATTTACGTATAATTGATTATATAAAGCGAAAGAATTGAACTTATGTTAATTTATTTGAAAGGATTAACTTCATAAATATTTTTGTTACTTCTACCATAGAAGGAATATCTTTCAAAAGTCTACATTCTTTCCGAACAGTTACAAAAAAAATAAGCATTTATTTTCAGATACAATCTCATGATCTTTAAACACGCATTATAAGAATAGGAAATTCTTACCTAAGGGACAAATAGTTAACAGATAATATTCAGAAGCTTTTCATGAATATGAGAAATAAATACTCAGTCAAATTGAATGCATAAAAATATGCTGAATTTAAACTCATAATAATTTATGTTATGAGAGTATTAATGTGTAATTAAATACTCTTTGCTGAAAGACGTTCCCATACCCTGTGACATAACATATATTATCACTGCACTTTTTTTTTCATTCACACAAAAAAGCGAGTTAGTAAAAAATCGAACTCCGGCCAATTTGGTCTCACAGGTTTGGCAACTTGTCACTCAGGTTGAAAACAATCGTTAATGCAACTTCAATCTTTCTTCTATTAGAGTCTACTAAGTCAAGTCTAATTTGAAAAAAATTCATGAGAACTATGTCCTCAATACTCCCTGAATAAGGCATTTTATCGACTATTTCATCCTTCGTTTTAAAAGCTAATGAGAGTTTCATAAAGCAGCGGTGGATGAAAATTATCTTTAGTTGTTTTAATGTTCTTTTAAACGCTTTTTAGATGGACCTTATAAGTGCATTTTGTTTGCTATATAATTTCATCTCATTTGCCTATACCAAAGAAGTATGAAAAACCTGGAGGATTTATCCTGGCATGTTAGAACCCATTTGATACAATGTTGATTTACACGAATCCTAATGCAAACGATTCTTTGCTCGCATAAAAGATTTTAGCATAGGACCATCATCATGAAGCCCATTCCTAAGAGAGCTTTGAATTCTTAACTTCTAAATTAGATAACAGGCAGTCGGTTGGGATTAAATCTGTCTTAGGTTCGAACACCTTATGGAACCATTCGAGTCATCATTTCTTGAAAATATAGAATACAATCAAATTCCACTTGCCAAACGTCTAAATTCAGTCCTTGCCAATATAGAGAGAATAATTTTTTCTGCTTTCGTTATATCCGCATCAATTTAGGAAAGCTAATTTATTTTGCTTTCATGATCCATGGAAGGATTCAGCGTAAGTTTTCCAATTCCCCTTAAGTGCCACGGAAAAAGCTTGATAGTGAGAAAATAATGGCGGTTATTTGGCACTCGACGTGTTCGGAACTCTTGGAGGCACACAAATGAAAGGGCATTGGAAGTAAGACAGACATGCTATGACTACTTGCGAAATCCCTGATGGCAAGGAAAGACTTGGGAAGATCCACAAACAGCTCATAGACTTCGTCGTTTGTTAAAGCTATTCTTCGGCAAAACCTTAGCTACAAACTATTCCAGCATTTAAGTTTCGACGCATTCATAATCAATTGCTCCACGACATTTGACTAGATCATTCCGCGGCACAGGTGAATTATTCGTGTCACATACTCCAAAATTACATAAGTGCCGGTTATCACAACAATCCCACGAGCGCAATGTAGAAGCCTCCCTCGTTTCTCCTTTTATTAAATTAATATTGTTTTTTTAGAGCTAAAAGGTCTGAGATTATCTCGTACGCTTGATTAGTACAATAAAAATCAGTTACGAGACAACATCACATAACATTCCAGAGACGGAAAACGAGACCTCAACCTCCGCCGACCCATCGGGCAAACTGTGTCGACCCCATCACTCCTGCAGAATCAACAATACGTAGAATGAAAGACGATCCCCACACTTTAACGGAACGCAAAAAGAAACTGTCCACGGATAACAAAAGCACATGTCCCGGGGGACGACGCGCCTCAGAGAGCGCCCTCAGCCGTCCATGGAGGAGGAAGACGGGGACGCGGAGTGTAGCGAAGACGGCGGGGAGTATGAGGGGACGGCGGAGACGCCGAGCGGCGGGGACGACGCCACCATCGCCGGCGACGCCACCACCTGCGTCTGCGACGCTTGCTGTGTCAGCGGTTGGCCCAGCGACGAGGGCGCCGGGCAGCCGTTGACCGGCCCGGACACGGCACCGCCGCCCTTGGCCGACCTCGGGTCCTCGGGGGTCCATACCTTGGCGAACATGGTGCCGTGTCGGTTGTTCTCCTTGTTGCTGGACCAGGAGAGGGAGTGGACGGCGAAGGCGCCTATCGTCCCGTTAAGCCCCTCCGCGCCAAGGCAGCCTCCCACCAGCCCCGCTGGAAGAAGGCGGGGACGTTGTTGTAGGGACACCTGGCATTGAGGTGGGCGACGGGGGGGAGTCCGCCCGCTGCCGCGGAAAACGTGAAAATGACGCGGGTGGGGGGTGAAGGGAGGAGGAGGAGGAAGAGGGAGGGGGAGAAGGACACACAAATGTTTTTGACAACGGTCTGAGTCCCGGGATTCTTCCGGACGAATATGTCTCGAATCAAAAACAAAGTCACGTCCCGAATCCCAGGAACAAAGGATTAAAGAACATATTAAAACTCAAAAAATAATAACTCATGACTGTGACTCTAAAAAATATGTCCGAACCCTTGCTACATCCGTTGATCATTAAAAAATAAAGTGTTCTAAACTATTCTGTTCGTAATAAAACAAAAATTTATAACATAGAGTAAGAACATATGGTGAATACAGTTTGAATTAAGCGCATCTTAATGGAGAAAAAAATAATATCATTGAATTGTGAAAGTTTACAAAGACAGCCTTTTTTTCTGTCAAGAATATTTTGCTGAGTGTTCCTAGTGGTGAAAGAATGACATAAATATAATATGAAATTAATCTGAAAAAGCATACATGACAAAGTCACAATCCTCAACATGAAAAAATACACATAGGGAATAATTTACAGAATTTTGGGGGAAGGGAGAGGTTGGAAATTACTCCCATTTAATCCACCCGTGGCACTCAGTGGTTTCCGAGTAAGGATAGAATGTGGATCTCTCCCAGGAGGGAATTCGGTCGGTTTTAGGATACACCCGCGCGACTTAAGTTATGGAATTGACGCTTCATCTCACCTTCTGGAGATTGCCAAGGTACATAAAAGGTTAATAGCGCCATAACCTGCGTATAAAGATGCTTCTTACAATCAGGAGGTGATAGAACATTTATACCCACAGAAAAACTCCAGAAATTAAAAAGAAGTGCCCTGCTCAAAAAATAACGCGGGTGCACCCGGAAAGCAAAGTAAATAATATATCATTGGTTATGAGAAATAAAATTAGCTTAATACAACCATATTGGGATAAAAAAAAATTGACATGGGAGAGGGATATATTGATTAAAGGTAACATCACAGAGGAAGATGAAATTACGGAATTCCCATAAGAAAACACTATGGTGGCACAACATGTTTTTTATAGGTATTCCACCAATTAGAGGTAGGTATTGGATACATTTTAATAACCATTACACAACGTCGTGATGTTGTAAGGAACTTATCGTACTTATAAATCACTGCACAACTCATTACCTTTTAACAACACTAAATTATTATGCAGCTCGCCATATTGCTCGCCTACCTCCCTTCGCACCATCTGAAAAGTTTGTTTTCCTCAACCTCACTCGATTACCTAATATCTCCCTTCAATCCCATCGTGTGCCTCACAGTATCTCCTCCATCTACTCTTTCTGGCCAAATTTCCGAATCAACTAATTCTAAACTTTGGATTCCCTTCGCCCGGCCATGCTCTTTAATACTTAGATTTAAATCCCTTAAAAAGTACCAACCTAATGATACCATGATATTGAGAAACGCGTTGCACTATTCATTTGTTACTTTGTGGAATAGTTCTAATTGTAATAATATGAATCTTAGAATTTACACCAAAACTTTCTCTCTTCTTCTAACATGTCAAAAACTTCTTCGTCTTTGCTACCTCATTTTCTCCATTCTTCTTCTTACCTGCAACTTCAAACCACTATCCTACGCTCATCTATTTTCTTAAAATACCAACTTTCAAAGCCTAAAAAAACTAGTCTTTATATTATAGCCTTCACTGATCTTTTCAGCACAAAATGTATCTACTCCTAAATTATTCATATCTTTTGGCACTCAAAAATGAATTGTGAGGCCATATACCTGTGTGTTTTTCATTCTTTAAAGCTATAGGTAATTATTATACCTAATGAGATATTGTAAGCATAAATGAGGAACTAACTACACATATTCATACATTAAATGTTAATTCCTAGCAATACGATTAGAAAAAAGGAGGTTGAGCGAAATACAATTTAAAACCACGGCAGGTCTTCAATGATTTTTTTTCTCAATGTTAATGACCTTAAGTGTGAACTTGAGAGAACATGAAACGGCTCGTTAATTGTATATTAAGTATTGTAGAGTTATTAGATACTTTACTGTTGCATATATTGTTATTAGAAATCCTTAATGGTAGCCACTTGAAGCACGAAGATTGCATGCACTTCTTAAACTGATAGAAGTATACCAATCATTCGAGTTCAACAACGAAAGAGAAGGAATCACTTTATCTCCACGCAACGTTGGTAGACTAGACCACGACGGGAAGTGGAGAGAGATAGACAGCCAAACAGATAGATACATAAGGAATTCTTTTTCTCTCGCGCAATCCGCTACTATAATATTAGGAAATTCGTAAGAGAGTTCCAGCATCTCGTGTGTCGAAGGATTCGGGATACTAATAACAATAATAATCAGTTTCATTAATGGCTGGTGACCTAACACCCCCTGCCACAGACCCTCGTGGAGGTTGCAGGGTACTATGTAGATGTAGAGAAATATTTACCAACTAAAAAAGAAAATATTTTTCTTACAATAACTTATTTTGGTTGTGTTGCATGATCGAGTATTCATTTACAGGTGTAAAAATCCTCTTTTCTTCATGTGATTATTGCACGTTTAGATTATTTTTTGAATATTCTATACAAACAGTCGAATTTCCTATTTGGAGCATAAAAAAACATTTCATTGTGTCACTATCAATGAAAGATTATCATCTTGATAGAAATTAATATACATATTTTATTTACACTCTGCCCATAGCATTTTACATTGCTAACGATTTAGCTAATGGCTTTGGAATTGATTTTACAGTCAATTTTAAAAGTTTGAAAGTTTTTCGTATCTATTTACTATACAATGAAATGTGAATATGCTAACGGTAAATCGTAAAGTCGAAATGTTTTAATATTTAAAACATAAGAAGCACTAAAGACAATTTTCAATTAACTGTGCTTATATACCACTAAATCTCTATCTCGAATGTTTTCTAATAGTAGTAAACTGAAAAATACTGTATGGTTTCTCGAATATCTTATCATTATATCTATTTACCCATCTTTTTCCAAAATTAGCCCAAATTGTGAATCGCTCCACCTATTATAATTGACACTTTCCCACCTTAATGTTTAACTTACCCTTCATTTTTCTTGAGAATCTCATTAATTTCGTTTAATTTTAATCCACCTTCATCTCGTAATTCAAACGATTATTTTTTTATAATTTTAATCATCAATATTATTTTATAATTTGCTCATCAATACTTGAAATCTAAGGAGAAAACTGGCAAAACTGTCTCCCCCCCGACTGCCACTGCTCATCTCGATTTACCATCCGCTGTCATAAGTGTGAGAGCTTGGGCCGTATGGAGGTTTTGAATAGGTCACCTATTATTCCAGTCTACTCCTATTGCCTGCAGCTCTTTCACTACCTTTGTCTCCTCCACTCAGTCGAACGTCTTCTCAAGTCCACAAATAAAAAAAAGACAAAAAATAACTTTTCCTTCCAATTTCTCTTAAAAACCTAAGTAATTGTGAACTGATTTATCTATTCCAACTCCTTTTTTAATCGTTTTTTTATTAATATACTTTCTGTCTTGTCTCTAATAGTGCATACCATTTTTATTTATATATGTCCTGTTAATGCTTCCAGCTTTTTCGAAAATATCGCCTCCACCATTACCTTTGTCTTGCACTGCTCTTGATTGATCTCTATGATTCTCTAGTCCTAATAGTTTCTCATACCTACGCTGTCATTTGAACGTAGTATTCTTAGGTAAAGTGAAGGAGTTTTACTGCCTGAAAAACAAAATAACTTCTGATGGAAGAACTAGGAGAGAATAATGATTAGGATACTCAATGCTTAGATTGCTTTTAACATTAAAAGGAGACTTAATTCCTAACTCCGGCAACACTGAGGAGCTGGTGAAGCTGAGAGGAATTGGCTGGAAGCTTTGGAGGTGTGGTGCCACAGAAGAATGAACAAGATAAGCTGGACAGAATGATTGACAAATCAAGAAGTGCTGA
Source organism: Calopteryx splendens (assembly GCA_002093875.1). Taxonomy (NCBI): domain Eukaryota; kingdom Metazoa; phylum Arthropoda; class Insecta; order Odonata; family Calopterygidae; genus Calopteryx; species Calopteryx splendens. The sequence goes on from LYUA01001588.1 coordinate 288,387, forward strand.
GGAAAATAGACGAAGGGAGGGCCGTGTGGAACAAGCTACAAAATAGACACTTGGGTTGCCCATTTCATGCGGAATGAGGAGTTTGCGAACACACTACTTGGAAGGGATGATAGTGGGCAAGAACTATAGAGGACGGCCTGAATTGGAGAATGTGAAACAGATAATGGAGGACATGGAACGTGAACGTTTTGCGGAACTGAAGAAGATGGCAACAGATAGAGATGTGGAGGGTTGTTACCAACCAATCTTGATGGATGGTTATTCAGAAAAGAACAATAGTTTCTCTGACTTAGTTCATTATTAAATCCCTGTGAATCCTTCTAACTTATTCCTTTTTCACGTTCTTCCTTTTCTTTCCCTCCGCTATTACCCTAATAAACCCTTATTTATTCCTCGGTTTTCTATTTGTTTTATGGGAAGTAGGGCGAGTCGATGACGCCGTTCCTCAATATGTATGTCCAACCATAATGTAATCTAAATGATACCTCCCGACATCATCCACGTTCACTTAACCCTGTGGTGACGTTCGAACCAGGTGTTATTTATTATGAAACCCGTTTCCAAGAACACTTGATAATTTTTACACCATGGTTATTTCTTGTTTCTAAACCTTCATCCACACGAGCCCATTATACTTTTGGAGAGGGTTACTGAGGTGGTTTACAGATGCTTTCAACAGTGTTTTTAACATGATAGCATAACTGAGATAAAAGTCTTTGTATCTGCCCCACTGCGGAAGGAACCCTTCGTGGACTATCTTCTGGCTCCTAGCCTTCGATCTTTCTATCCTATTATAATAATCATTTCACCACCCACTACAGCTCCAGGGATCAATGGAACGCACAAGCCCTTCACCTAGTATGTAACTACGCTTAAACTATTACGAGCCAAAAAATATATACACGCTGATTCAAATTACATATCATATGGCTTTATATTATGAAGAACCTTTAAGGTACGACGAAGTGAGTTTTATATGGACCAAAATTAAATACGTAATGCTGTTTTACCACTAGGAAACAACACTCCTCAGAACATAATTCGAACTTTTCGTACGCTTATATACTTGCCATTCTACGCCTTGCCTTCCCTGACGTGAAGCTCGAAAATCGCGTGCGACAATCATGAGGGTGACTCGCTACATTTCTGTACCACTCCGAGCGCACCTGTCCGCCCCGGGAGTCCTCGGTCAAGTGGTCTCCAAACTCCCGAGTCCTTTTTTGCTTCTTTTTTTTTGGGGGGGCGGCTCATTTTCTCCTGCGTGGTTACATTTTCTCCCGGGGGAAAACATATTTGACCCATGGAGCGTGAACTGTCGACCCTGCTGTTTTGAACGCTTGCTACTCGTCGGGGAAGAGGGCAAAGGTGGGAGTTATCCTTTTATTTTTCCAAGAGGGGAGGCATCAAACAGCTGCAGTAAATGGAGCGGATCGTCGCCCCCCTCCCCTCCCGCCCACTCCCAACCTCCTCCCGTCACCACCGTCCCCGCAAAAGGATTCACCCCCGCCGTGTTCGTCACCCGGGAGGGAGGGCGAACTGCCTGCAAGACGCGCATCGACGCCACTGTGCGACGTTTTTGCCATTTCGGCTGCACCTGAAAGAGCGACGGTCCGCACAAATTCGTCGTAGGGGTAATGTTTTCCACGCCACCTCGAGCATTATTCGCATCGGTATGAAGACCCGTCAAAATCAAAGAAAAAGAAAGCAAAACATTTCGCAAAATTTGTTCGGCAGCGTCCTAAGTTTCATTATGCGAGCATTCGGGACCCAACATATGAAAAAACCGATTATAGAAGTGAACCAAATAAATAGAAGATTCAACGACCTGATAAAAATTGGCATGGAAGGCCAGGAAACGTGCCAAAATGGCTAAGTGACTGGAATGAGATCTCATGGACATTCGAAGACGTAACGCTTCATTATAGTTATTAAAGTGGTATTAAATATACTATTTTTGACGCAACGCCGAGGAAATAAACTTCCACCTACATCGCTATATATTAAATTTTCCACCACACAGTCGATAGCCATATCAGAAAGAGAAAAACACTAAAAAATAAAGACATGTCTCCTTAACAGAATTCTTCCTCTATATCTTCGCAGATGGTTGCGTCCAAGTTTAACACCCCCTGCCACAGGTCCTTGCGGAGACTTTGGGGGGACTGCATAGAGGTAGATTGATTATTGAGTCAATTCAGACGCCACCTTTCTCTCCACCCTTCCCCTTTTCTATTTCCCCTTCTTGAAATTTCATATAGCCACGATATACGAGATTTCATAGATGTCTATGAAACTAACTATATATTGGTAAACAAGGATTAGTTTTTACATTTTTCATTGCCTAAGATTGTCATGTGAATCTTTTAGGGTTAGAAACTGGCTCAATTTGTATTTAATTCACAATTTTCGCGTGCTTGTGGAATTATTTAATGGGAAAAAGGTATGATTCCAACTAAATCCAAGAGATGAAAGTACTAAATCAGTCATTCTTATATAAAATTTTCATTTTATTTTAAAGATAATATAAACAATGAGTTAACTCGTATTGAAACACTATGTAATTGAGTATCTGTAGGTATGACAGAACCAACCCGGTGGGTACCAGAATGAAATAATTGTAACGATTAAAATATGTTAGCATTCGCATATGCTCAGAACCTCATTGATTGAATAAGGCTTCTCATCTTTAACTTCTCATCATTAACTTCCTACATTACAGGAATAATATGCTGAATGAATGTGAGCAGAAAGTACGTGGAAATAAATAATGGGTTTTCCAACTGGTGGGACGTGTACCACAGGAGTAGTGGGACTTTGATGCTTACTAGGTGGGACTCGAGGAGGCTGAAGTATTATTGAGATTAACGGTTTTCAGATCAGAGCAAAATTTTATTTATATTAGTAAATAATTCTTTCCCATTCTTCCAATAAATTACTTTAATTCGTTATAAATATCATTAAACCCTTAAAAATTTTATAGCTATTTATGTAAAATGTATGTTCTTATAAATAGAAAATTACGTCAATTAAGAAATAACTGAGATTTTATTTTTTCCTTTGTGGAATTTGGAATTCCTGAGAAGGCAGAATGTGGGAGGCAAGGATAAAAATGCTGGGAACCACTTGTGTAGGATGCTGCGATGTCGTATGAGCCGTGTAACAGTGGTTTCCTTTAAAAATCTACCCTATCCGATAACCTACCATTAAAAATATCCTCCGTCGTCATGATTCTACGTCATTGTATTTTTTAAACAAAAATAGATCCACATGCACATGCGAAAATTCACCATGAAATATTCATTTGACTTGGATTTGAACTCGGATCTCCTTATTGGCTCATTCAAAACTTTTTCATTGCCTTGTCTGATTAACTAAAATCCCAGAAATCAGTAACATTTGTAGTACCTTATGTATAAATCATTTTATTCCATTTATCTCGAAATTTAAATGCATTTCATTCGCTTATAATTCATATTCATTCATCTTATAAACGAAGATAACATCGGTCTTCTTATCTCAGAGGAAGGTTCACTACAACTGCTTGTTGGAGATACCATATATAATGGGGTCGTTCACAACTTATTCTTAGTAACTTATCTGATAGAGTATAAAAAACAAAAATACCAGTATTTTCCAGTTTTCAATCTGCCGCCTGGTTTCTGAGCAATAATCATCTAAATATAACCTTTTCCTTGAAGGGCTTATGCGCATATCCATACAATTGCAACGGTTCTTACAGCCTACTTAGCCGTGCTGAGCCGAGAGCGTAGTCCGAGTCATCCCCAACTCATGGATGACGCATTAACGGATTGACCGGCGACCTTTAGGTATTTTATATTCGTTACGAGCTAACGGATTTCTCCAGAAGAGAAGACCCGACAGATTCGTGACAAATAAATATGAAAGAACACAAAGCGTCACAATGTTACTACAAAAACGGATGGGAAGGTTTAGAGACGCGAAGTCTCACGGCTAGATTAAGGCTCGTATTAATAGTCGTCTCTCAGTCCGAAGGGCTTCCTAGGAGTCTCCTGCGTCAAAATTTCCCATGGTTTTTCACGC
>LYUA01001589.1:108039-118512 GCA_002093875.1 Calopteryx splendens
GGGGGGGGTGGAGCATGGAGCGGGGGCGAAAAGGGGAAGGAAAGAGGAGGGCGAAGAGTAGGGCGAAGAGGAGGAGGGTTGAAGGTGAGAAAGAGGGGAGATGGGCAGTGGGGAAAGGCGTGGACAGTTGTACGATGCGACGCCACATCAAGTCTATCGATATATTTTCGCATCGGCCTTTCAGAAATGAGTAAATTTTAGAAACCCCTGTTTCGTGGGTCGATATTTTATATTCTGCATAACGATATGTACTCGTATGATATCATCCACATTAGTAGGATAGCATTGAAGATATACGAAGTTAACGATAGTAGCGGTATGAGCTTTTTAGACCATTTGTAAGATACCTATTCTAGATTTAACAAATTTTAGTTGACCTAAATGCGATATCATTCTTTGTGACCACAATGGGAATACTATCCGTATATTATAAGAAAGCCTAGGCAAAGCACATGACCAAACTACCCTTTGATGGTCGATATGGGGGATATTGCCAATGCTGGATATTGACGTTATATTATCGATATTTCTCGATGTTAGCGTTGTAACCGTTTTTACTCGACATATTCAATATTTCATGTACATAACAATAGATTTTAATCTTTGTTAACTCGTAGTACGAGTACCTTTTATTTTTAACGATTGATGCTGGAAATTTAATTTCATTTCCCTCGCCGAATATCGCATGGATCTAGCTGGGTGAGGTGGTGCGAAAGGTGAAAGAGGACAGTGGAAGGAAAAAGAGGGGAATCGAGCAGGAGTGGGAGAGAGGGGCACGGATATATCGGGGCTAGTTCGGGGTCCTCACGTGAATTGCCCAGAGTCTCGTGCGGAAGAAACACATTGTTGAGTATATACTCGTAATCCCGTTGAGAATCCATCTTTTTGATGGTTGGGGAATGGGTGTTTGGAGTCGGCGGGAGTCAGGCGACGAGGACAGGGGGAGGGATTAGGGGGTATGAGGGGTTGTGGGGGTATGGGGATTCGGGAGGTTTTGAGGGCATCAAAGGGGCGAAGGGAGTCAGCCGGGGGAGCGGGTGGTGCTTGAGGAGGGAGAGTGGTAACCGGGGCGCTCAAAGGGCGAGATCAGTGGGGATGTGAGTCGGGCACCCGTCAAAGTGCTCATTTTAAGTCTTTTTATGTCCATTGGACGTTGAAATCCGAAGACGAGGAGGGAGGAAGCGGGCAGGATGACAAAATATTTGATATGAAAGGATTTGTTGTAAGAATACGATTTGCTGGTGACCAAAGTGATCATCACCGGAGAGGAAGACCTATTAAGGGCTTCTGGGGGAAGGAGAGCTGAGAGAATGGGGAGGTGAGAAATGGATTAAACTCATAAAATGACATTCATAAAAATGAATTTCCTACCATCGTGTCTTATTGTAAGCACGCGTCTGAAAAATATTTCAAAATATCAGACAATTTATTTCTGTTCACGAACCCCAACGTACTCGTACATCACATCCGGCTTGGAAGCTCAAGAAACATCAATATTAAGAAAAGGACATATAAAAACAAATTAAAGTAGCAATTTTTGGTGGCATTCAACTGGTCAACTAAACAAAAAGTATTTTTGCGAAAAAGTTTTTTTTGAATAACTAGCAGTCACCAAACGTATTAGTGAAATATTTATTATATCTCATTGCACAAGTGATCAACCTGCGTGCACGTGCACACTCACGTGCACAAGTGACCCTCAAATAAACGGAGGCTGAGAAGTGCAGCTCAAGGCCAGGACCAGAAACTAAGACCTAGCCTGCCAGACCTAAATATCAAACGTTACATTTATTTGGGTTCAAAATTTTCAGAAACATATTAAAGTAAATGCCATTTCCCTATTTTTCCCCAGCGTACTAATATCTCCCTAACTTCCCCCTACCATAACCAAAACTCCACCTCACATTCTCCCCCTTTTTACAATCTTGCTTGGAAACCAACAGTGCGTCTGCACTGACCGCTCTTCCTGGGAGAATCTCACTGTGAATTTTTTTCTATAGTCGATGGCCACCTTGTTCGAAAAATCTACTTGGGAGTTCCTTTTTGTTTTAAATTCTCTTTAAATTCTCTTGACAACTTAAGAAATAACTACAATTTCATCGTCATAAGTATTTATATGACGCTCCCATGAATTCAATGTATTTGATCGAGGGACCAAAAAGTTGAGAATCGGCTATGGATAATTAGCTTAATAAATATTCGACATGAAATTCTTTTAATAACGTCTGACAATTTTTACGGGAACGTTCAATGTATTAATGAATTAGTTACTTATATTTTCACACTCTTTATTTGAAAACAACAAAAAAAATATCCGACACAACTGTCATTTTCGAGGTGAAAAAGTCCCATGTATACTTTCCTCTTCCAAATCCACATTCCTCTTGGCACATCTGCCAAGTCTCTGTCAATCACTTTTCGACAAAAAAGTTTGATTACATAATAAGTAATTTTTTCATTGATATAAAAATTTCCTTCAATGTTCATCGGGTATTTAATCCGAGAAATGGCGCTTTTTCTGTTGGCACCGTACCGCAGAGTCAAATTCAATCTTGAGTATGATGCCTCCTTGCTCGTCATCATTCACGGGACATTTTTCTTCAATTTTCTCGCGCTTTTTTCCGTTCAGTGAAAAGTATTCATGAGCAAAGTATTCTTTCTATGCATTTATCTTCAATAATAAATTAAGCATATCACTAATAACATCGATATTGGCTGCGTTATTATCATGGCTCCTCACATTCCTCGTCTAGATTGCATCCCATAATGCTCGTTCAGATGCTTCTTTTTCGATACATGTCTCATTACACTTTTTTAATATAGACTTAACTCCTTTCTTGATGTTCTGGCAATGATGATATTCTTTCAATATACTAAATTATTTCTATTTATGTAGAGTTACTTGATATTCCAAGACGCAATCGTCCAAATAAATTGGCGTTACCGGATGTCGTTACCTTGTCGAAGATTAGGACACCCACCCAGATAGAGCGGGGCATTAGTTTACCACCGTTAAACTCAGGCTTCACAGCAAATATTATTGTAGAAATGAAAGTGTGAAAAATGTGGTGAGGTGATTTTCTTCGGAGTGAAGTCTGGTTTCCAGTTTCCTTCAATATCGCAGTTGCTAAATCACTTTAAAATGTACCTCTACCTATCGCTGCGGTCGCGATCTATGCCCTCCTCCATCGATTTATCACCCGCCAATAGTCATATGTCACTAGTCGCGCCACCATAATTGGTTGTTCTTATATATTTTGGCCACCATGCCCTAGGATCCCATCAAACCTTCCTTGAAACGCTCTTGTCCACGCCTATAACTCGAGATTAACTTTTCATTAGCAACCCAGCGGCTACACTCGCCTAAGTACTTTGAATTCGTTCTAGAGCATTGATTTCAATAATTTTATTTTCATTTTAAAATTACTTTGGTAATACTGCCTTAATTTTTATTACCAAATATATTAATATTATTTTCAATTGGCAAAAATATATTTGAGAAACTTTTATGCAATGCCGCTCAAGTATTATTCGTGAAGCACGTTCAAAATCTAACTAAGACCGACTTTCTCTTAATTTAGTTAATACGAAAAAAGATAACTTTCCCAACCGGAACCTTCTCAGACAATATTTCAGACTATAAGGCTTTGCACTAATTGATTTTCTAAGGAAATATGCAACGTTTTACTTATTTTTCTATGCAGACAAAAACGTAAATATCGGTTATAGTTAAGCAAAGGAGTGGAAACATCTTTGATGGGGTTTCAAATTTAATCCCGTCGTTGCATTCCCTAGAAAATTAGCTTGATTGCCTACGCTAGAGCATGTATTAAGTGAAGTTCGAGATAAATTCCTGTATTTATTTTCACTTGCAATATTTGTTTTGGGGATGGTTGTTAATTTAGCTTGGAAATGTAGCATTAGCTTTCAAGTGATGAAAAATATCAGTACCATTATCAAATTATGATTGCACTCTATGGGTAATTAAATTGTCTCTGGAATTCCATCATGACTGTCAAAGATTTTGGGGTAATGATAGAGTGATTTTTAATTACACATTAGCATTCAAGTAACGCTATTGTGGCTGAACTTGCTTATTGATCGTTTCTAAATTAAAATATTATTTTTTAACTTTCTTCAGAGTGGCAAGATTTTACAATAACCTGATTTTTTAAGTTTAACACTATCAAATTAATTTTGGTCAATAAAAATCCAAGAAGAGTCGAGAATAACTACATCAAAGGCAAGTAATGACAAATTTAAAATCAAATTTTCCAGGTATTTGTTTTCTGTATTTATTATTCTCATTAAAATTTAAGCAAATCGGAAGTTTTTTTGTTGCATATTCTATGGTCTTAGAATTAAATTTCAAGTAAGCACATATTTGAGAAAGCATCATGTTCATTATTTTTTAATCATCATTCACCATTCCTTCTCCGCCGGTCCTCCCTAAAGTTATTTTATCGGGAAGACCTGGAAAGAGTAGTTGCCTGTCCGACATGCCTATGAAAACTACTACGGATAAAGATAGAAATTTCTTAAATTGAGTTTAGTATCATTCGTAAATTTAACCGTTCCCAACTTTTAAGCCATGCTTGAGGTGAAAAAGTAACATATTTATGGAATTATTTTCGGAATTACTCGTGGATTCATATGCCCATATATATTACAAATTCCAACCTTCAATTAAACGAAGATGTGACACTGTAATAAATCCTTTCAATAAAATATTTAGCGTCAAGGAATGAGTGACCCTTTCAAGCTGCTGTTATTAAATGTCCATTTATAAATTTAGGAATCCATTTTGAAGAGGGATACGATCGAGTGGGCCAGTCTCGTAATGGAGGAGTGGAGAACATACCATCCACTGCTTCCATTAAATAGGAGTCTGTTCATTAAAATTTCACGAAAAGTATGCATTTTTCTCCCTCTCATTATTTTTTTTAATTACTCATTTCACATCCGCTTTCTCAAAACTGTATGGGATATTATATTTAATATTCATTTACCCAGAACATTTACGTTCATCGATCCCAGGCTTCTTGCTTTTATCATTGCGTCAATCTGCCCATTTTCTTCCTCCACTCGGGTCCCGCAAGTGGACATTAGTCTAACTACCTCCCTTTCTCATTTGAGGAATTTTACCATGAACTCAGAAAAACCTAGGCACTTGGTGGATTCTTCTTTCTTCGTGACATTCCCAGCTGCACAGTGCTCTTTTGCCGTTTCCGCACTCCAATCTGGGCGTGAAAAAAAATTACTCAATGTAATGCTCTCAAATTTGCGGGAAATCTAAAAATGAGAAATGTATGTAGAGAGAGAAAGGAGTGTACACATGTTCATATCTAAAATAATTTATGATTTTTTTTCATTAGAGAGAAAGAGCTGTGATAAGAGACTATTCAAAAAGAGTTCAGTCTTCTCCACCAATAGCAGTAGGAGTAATTAATGGACTTCGGTGATCTTACCATGACCACCACGGCAACTGAAAAACTAGACCTAACAGTTGGTTGGTTACCAACCAGAGGTCAATGGAAAAATCGAGAGATTCATTTGGGATAGTTTTATGTTGCATTTCGATACTATATCAGATTGACTTCGCAGAACCAGAAGTGAATAGATACAGGATTTCTATATAACTTACGATCCATTGCACTGCAATAATCCTCGCATAATGAACTCAAGAACTTTACCTTCAAAGTTTATCACAATGATTTTAAATCAATATTTAATTAATTATTTAATTTAGCTAATATTTTATTCATGTAAATGCCACAAAACCAGAAAAAAATACTATAGCCCTTCCAAATGGCATTTGGATTCAGAGAGACCGATTTACAGATCTTTCTTCCCCGCTAATCACTGAGCACCATGGTGTTGGACCCAAGTTGGGCTCAACCGTTCTGAGATGATTATCCATCAGATATATGTCGTTGATAAACGAGTCATTGGTTTTCAATGCCTAATTTCTCGTCTATACTCGTATCCTTCAGCGTCTGTTGTATGGCCAGCTAAGACTGTGCAACCTACATTGTCGAATAACAATATGAGAAATATTTTAACAAAGCGACGATGTATCCACTTGGTGGTAATAATCGAGTATAACGATAAGTATCGACAATATCTTCTGTATTGACCACATAATTGATCTAAAATGCCATAGGTGATGTATCAAAAGGGATGGAATCTCAATTTGCATATTGTAAATTCTAGTGTCACACTCTTCTATAAATGCATTCAGAACCAACAGTATCGTCAAATTGTTTTAACAGCTTATCGACTCGGATTATCGGTACTCGATGCAGTGGTTCTTTAAAATGATCTGTATTGACTGGAACGATGCGGAAAAAATATCGTAAAGGTTTCGATACATATCTCTGTACGTACACACACATGCAAACATATATGCGTACAAACTACGGGACTATTATCGTCTCAATATCGCTCCAATAAAGACAATTTATTATTATTATTAATACCAGCATAAACACGTGTTTATATCTCAACTTCCTGGTTTCTATCGACCTCCTCGCATTTCCAGGACTTTCTATTGGCCACCCTCAAATGCTACGCAAAAAGGATGCCAATTGGGGATTGGGTGAGTCAGGAGTTCCTTCCATCACAGAGGTGGGACGAAAGGGAGGAAAAACCTCCCCGAGCGGGCACCTCGAGCTCGTGTCATCCGGGAAGCAGTTGGTCTAGAGAGCTTGGGTGCGGAGGCATCGCTCGCCCGCTGAAACCCTCCTCCGTCCCCAGGGTGCGCCCCTGGCACTTATGTGGGTGAACACCCCGCTCACGGACGCGGGGAGACGCACTCGTTCCGGATGCAGTTGCCGTCTCCGATCTACGACTTCCTTCCGAAAACGAATACAGAAGACTCCCTCTCCCCACACGGGCGTCCTCCCCGTCAGCATTCCCTTGGATTGCTCGCACCCTTGAAAACGCCCAATTCCTCCTTCGTCCACCATGCCCCGATGAAAACCCTCCCCGCGTAAGTAGGGTTCTCTCACTCATGGAACCCCGAGATGCCTTTGAGAGCCGGATTTCAGTCATCTTAGAACGGGAGTCCTTGGTCGACCTTTGCCGGTAGTCGGTGCATTGCTTTTTTTTAGCGGTAGGTATACCCTGTTTATTCTTACAACACTAGTCTGGCACGATATAAAGAGTCAAAATTCAATTACGCGGTATACTAAAACTTAGAAGTGCCGTTTGGTTCTCTATAACTGTTAGGCATGGACAATGGGAGGAGGAGTGAAAAGAATATTAGAACCGATGGAAATTTGGTGCTATAGAAGAATGGTGAAAATGAAAAGGATAGAGAGAGTGACAAATGAAGGAGGACCTCGAAGAGAGTAGTCTCGGGAGGAAAAGAAATGAAGGTAAACGAATTAAAATTCATCCTAGAGTACGATGGTTAAATGAATACCGTAATTATATCTACAGTAATAGGGAAGAACTGTGAAGGACGTCAAAGATGGGTTGCATAAACTGAGTGATGGGAGACATATGTACAAAGAACGATGAATAAATTAAAAGATTGTCAGGGAATAGGATAACTTGGACATTTGATACAGACCTATCCTCGGATTGATAAACATGACGATAATGATTTTTTAAATTTCTTTAATATCCCTAAATACATGGGAATTCATTGCCACTTGAGGCATGATCAATCCATAAAAAACTCATTTGCTATGGCTGATTAGGAACAAAAAGTGTTTCGTGGTGCGCAATGCCTATTGAACAACGGATGTAGAATTAGGACGTTGGAAGCTGAAAACAAAATTATTTCATGCACAACAGTAGGAAACAATTTTAAAGTAAATCCAAGAATGAACTACGAGAAGCAGATAATGAAAGGCAGTAGTGTAGGAAATGGAAGATGACAGGTGACACAATAGCTCGGCAGGAGCTGTTATCAGCCAATGCTCGGATTGATTGACCATGGTCATGATTATGGTAAAAAATGTATAATATCACATTATAATATGAATGATGGGTGTTTCAATCGATTTCCATCAAAGGAGATTCCGATTTTTTTAGTTTAATTGTTTCAATAAAAAAGTAATTCCAATCCCATGAGGTCGATTAGGTATAGGGGTCGTGCGCGCACTCTTTAACGCCGTTGCGAAGCCTTGCCCTGGCCGACATGTCTCCCCGCGCCATCCAGCGGGGGAACGAGGACTCTAATCGTGTCGGACAATCTGGTTCACCAGGGTGGGATGAGATTGCATCGAAACTTTGACCTCTTTCTGCCTTCATTAATGGCCTCCAAGCCCACCGTGGGTCCTTCTGATTCCAGTGCCACGGGATCATCTCTGCTGCTCGCTCTGTGAACAAAAATGTGGATGGCAGATGATTTTTTTGTTTTAATTTCCCGTTGGGAAGCTCTTTGGGTAGCAGAAGCGAGAGGATCTACTAAAGATCTAATCTGACTTCACCGTCGAGTTATGATTGTTTAAAGAAATATATCAACTTTTCCCAATAATCATTTCCTCCTTTTTTTATTGAAAAAATCAAAGTGGTAATTAACTGTCCAAATTTATTTCAAATTGTAATAATTCACATTCTACAAAGAGTGCCTATATAGAGCAATAGGAAACACAATATTGTTCGTGAACAGGTATCTACAAACTATGAAAAATATTTTTCCTTGGATATAACTTTGAATCTTTCGCATAAAATTGCGTTGAATAAAATTATGATTGAAAATTAAAGCTAATAAGAGCATGTCTGATGCAGAGTTTTAGGTACATTTTGAAATAAATTGAACGCATTCATTGTAAAATTTCACAATTTAATCTCTCTCGCGAATAATGCTTAACCACTTAAATTCTTTTCATTATTTTCAATGGATATTTAATTTGGACCTCTCTTATGTTTTACTGCTACGTTATTGTATCTATAATATTGAAATACTAAATGTACAAAATTAAAATTTTCATTAAATAATAAGTGAAAAATAGTAGGTAGGAACTACGTGAGTGTAAATATTAGCCTACCTCATGAGTGTCTAGTCCTTTTAATTTATTCATTACAGTTATTATAAGTAATAAAAAATTGTCCAAATAAATTACTCTTTGACGCATACATAATAAGTTAATTGCATACAACTTCTAATAGGTAAAGGGCTAGCTGTCGTTATCAAAGTAATCTGATACCAATACTGGTGTTAATGATACGTGGTTAGTACGAGTACCAACCTCCTAATGTACTTGTATATTTAGTTATTTTATGCTATAGCAGTAACTTTCCCTTTTGGAATTAAAATTAATTTTCTATGATGAACTGGTATCTATGAAGTATATGAAAATATTAAAAGTACAGGATTTACCTTTTATGGTTTGGCCATGAGACTCTCTTGAGTTTAGTATGGTACCCTTGGAAGTATCCTATCTCCTATCAAATATTTCTGCACCCAATTTCCTGATAATAAGGGTTATACCCCTATTTTACTGTTACGTTATTGTATGCCATTAGCTCGCTAACCGTGCACATTAACTCCTGATAACACCAATCTGAGATTAAGTTTATTTAGTCTCCCGAAAATCTAGTAGGCTTTTTTGAGCATCGGTACCATGATGCAATATAGATTGCATAATAGTATCCCCATTTTAATTTTGAACCCCATAAACGATAAGCCAATATAAAGATTACTTTTTCGAGTTTTACTATAGCTAACATTTTAATAAAAAAAGTACAAATCACTAACATTTTTTTTCTCGAGTACGAGGCGCATTATAAGCTGCTTCAGAGTACACATTTAATTGATAATACGAGGGCGCAATAATTGCATTAATATTGATCAAGTTTAATGTATAGTTAGTCAAACGTGGCTATAAGTAATATTTAGGTGAACAAAATTTATTGTTGCAGGTAAATAAGAGGTGACTACTGGTATATTTGTGTGTTTTTTCAGAAGTCGATTAGCACGGAATTTATCAGTTTGGAAAAAATTGTGTGAAAAATGATAATATTCTAAAAACACGTCCTTTTTATATGCATTATAAAAGGGAAAATGAGCCTACTACGAGAAAAAAAATTGAATTCTGGAATTGAAGATTTTGTATAAGGTCAAATACACATATTTCGACTGAGCTACTCAGCATTGATAGAGACAAGACATAGACGAAGATAAAACAATTGATATGAATATGTTTGCAAATTTTTATTTGCTCAGAATTTATCTTTCATCATTAGCGAGTCATAGTGATAGAGGAAGGGTGCGGTAGTCCAGAGGTTAGTGCTGGGCAACTGACCGAAGGGCCCGGGTTCAATTCTGGGTGCCGCCTCTTGGGACCCTCAGCTTCACCCGTGTTGTATACTATTTTTCGGGTACCAGGTCATCCTTGGAAATCACAGGTGGCACAGGGAAAGGAACCGGCCACCCTACCCTAATGTGTGAATTTCACTCGCCGTTGGGTTTAGTACTGGGTGAGCTCTACCCTCACCTACCAAACCGATCTTCGGGTT
>LYUA01001589.1:151087-162049 GCA_002093875.1 Calopteryx splendens
GATTATAAACGAAAAACTAGTATTACTGCATAAGGCTTATTTACCTCTTCTGAGATTAATGAGCTTTGGTAATAATTTATGTAAGATACTCAGTAGTTTTTCATTCATGATCATATTTAAATATCTCGAGCATTTAAATGATCATTTAAAATCACTGAAAGCATTTATCTAATTCAATTAAGCAATAAAACCATTACTGTTTCTTATAAGAATGTACAATCACAATACTGTTTCTTATAAGAATGTACAATCATTTGGTTTATAACAACTATAACATGGACTATACATTGTAAAGTAATTCATTCCTTAAATAAAAATCCTACAGAATTCAGTCACCACATAATTCGGATGTGAACCTTTGGTTTGTGACCGATTTAGGGAGGGCTAACCGTCACTTAGGACCGAAACCTTCGGTTCGATTCTTGAATTCGCTAAGTGACGTTTGGTAAAGATTTTATGCTGCTAATGACCCTGTCAAATTCATTTTTTTGGGAAATATTTCGTAAGAAAGTATTTACATTTTTATTACCAGACGTTATCTCAAAAATGTGTTTTATTCGGGTTTTTCGAATGAAATAATTTATAGGTTTTATCTACTTTATTAATTTGTAAATCCTTGCTCCATTTAACATAATTTCTGCTAGTCTTCTCTTTCGAGGTGAAAACTTGACAAGTTACTTTTTATCTTATATTCCAAATCGTTAACTTAAATATATCTATGAATATCCAAAGATTATAAACGTTGGCATAAAAGATATCAGTATTTGCCTATTTTGATAGAAGTACATTTTGGGGTTTACAGTCATGTCCCATAGGGAGTCGAAGTGAAAACGGAAAGTCACGAATAAATCCAGTTGGACACCAATAAACACGTCTAACTTCCTTAGTGGGGTGGTCGGTGCCTTCGTCATCACAAATCAAAAGTGCCTTCGTGCCGTCCTTCGAATTAAAAGTGTATTCTCTGTGTCATATAGTAACTACTTATTTTATGGAAATCGCTCATATCATTACACATTAATATTTGGACATGATGCATGAAATATTTATATCTAAATCTACGTAATACCCTGCAAGCCTTCACTGGAGTGTGTGGCAGGGGGTGAATTTACTCCAGGTATGCACCAAAGGAATGAAACATTCGTAAAGGGGGGTCATGTACTGCAGAAAGGGACACACATGCAGCAATTATCCCCAACACCACAAGCGTCATATGCAAGAGCTAAAAATCAAGGGTAATGCGCAACTATGTTTTATACCTTTAATTTAATACCATTACCAAGAAATTTCAAGGCATTATATGAGTGATTTCATAATTTTGACAGCTGGCACCATGCGCACGGTAAGCATTAATGCAAAAAGAAAAGTGGAAAAAGAAAGTAGTGCTTCTTGTTCGGTCGTAGGTTTTCGTTGGGTGGATTCAATGGGCTTTGCATGATACCCTGGTTTTCGAACGCGGAAGTATTTATTTTTTTCTGATTAAATAAAAATATAATTACAGTGTGAACTGAGGCAGAAAAATATGTTAGCACGAGTTGCGGTCTCACTAGCGGTTCCCTGAAAACTGTTGTGACAAATGCCGTCGTTTTTCTTTATTCGCTGATTAGCTCAAATGAACTTGGATTAAAACTTACCAAATAAATGTAGGTACATTCTAATAACTTATATTCATCTTATCATGGTACATTAGTGATTTTCTTGCTCTAATATACCTAAGATTTAAAGACAAAAAGGGACCATCTATGTGAAAATAGGCGTATCAGAGTTTTCTACCGAATATTTGTACAAGAAAAGGTCTTAAAGGCGTATTCGTATCCCATACACTGACTCTGTAGTTCATTCATAATTTATTACAATAGTTGAAAGACAAGAAAAACAAATCCCGTAAGCAAGCATAGCAAGAATGGGTTCAGAAATTGGTTTGGTTCTCCCCTTTGTCAGCTATTCGGTGCCCCTGTCTCTGCCCCTACGATCCTTTCTCGTTAGGTACTTTTCCAACCTCTACACTCACTCACTCCTCGCCGCTCAGTTTTGCACCGTGAACTTCACCCAAGGCTAAATTGGGGTTTTGGGAGGCGGTGGACAGCGACGAAAGGAGGGTCGAAAGGCTCGGGAAGGTGGGGCGAGAGAGGGTTTGGACGGGTGAGCCTCGGCAATGCGCTTGGGTCACGGGGTCCAGTGAAAAGAGTTTTCGGAAGATCGAGTGGGTTAAATGAGTTAGGTGGGGAGGAAGAGCCGTCCACCCCTTCACCGCCCCCCCTCCCTCCCTCCTCTTTCCCCGGGAACTGAAATTCGGGAGCGGTCTCGCAAGCCGCTTCTCTCGTAAGTAAAATTGACTTAATTGCGACCAAAGGATTCTATGGGGTATGCGTTTGGTAGAGGCCTATTTGGGAGAAGCTCACCCCCAGCAGCACATAAACACTTCCCTGGACTACCCTCACCCCCACCGAACTCTGTTTATATCACCCCGCAATCCCCTCCCCCCCTCAATTCCAACGCAAACCACCACCGGCCGTTAAACTTCATTCCCATCCGGATTATAAATTTAATAATCAACTTTAAAACCCTCCAAACAGCGGCGCCTTTAAAGCAAATCTACGCCTTATTCCCCGGCCGCCTCCCAAGGATACGATACCAACCGTATTCTGCTCGGCACCAAGAATTTTATTTGTTTCCTTGGCCGATTAAATCGTAAAATATGGCCCGACCATATTTTCTCGCGTGTCTTTGGTGCTTGTGGTATTTTGACTCTCCTTTGTTCACTGGAGACGGAATAGTTCGGAATGCATGAAAAGGTATAATTATGCTTATATCCCATTGAATGTGTGGTCTACAAGTTGTGCCAAATCGTGGTTCATTTCATAGCTGGCTAAATACAGTGAAATAAGGAGGATAAAATTTGTATGCAAGGTATGCATTTGTATTCATTGTAAAAGGTGTAAACTCGAATGACCTTATAAAAATATTGTCATCGCTTCTTTGTCATTCAAAATAAGTTGAATGACAATGAAGCGAATTTCGAGTATCACTCTATGAGCACTCACATCTGTTTTTCGGTTAGATTTTTTCCAGAAATTTCAAAACCAAAAATTCTATTATCCATTAAAATATTGCAATGAGAAAAGAGCTTCTCACAAGTTCAATGATTTTATCATTCAGGTTTTTGATGTTAAATTTCTGTACATGATATTGCAAATAATATATCTTGTAAAAGTATAAAGCTTCTTTCAACTATCAGGTACCTCAGATTGTGGACAATGGTGCCTTACATATTCGAACTCAGTTACTAAAAAATAGCGTTATTAAATCAATCCATTTGGTGCGTTTCAGGTGAACTAAATTTCCAGTTTCATCCATACTTTGTAAGACGTTCCATGTTTATTTGTTGGTAAAACAAATGTCACTTAATCTGTATGTCTTTCATAATAATTCATTTAACAAAACTTGCACAACAATTTTCCGTAAAGAATGGGCTCTCTGCCTCCTCTTCCACAAAATAATTTCAGGGAAATAATACCTGAACACTTGTTAGAAAATTTACAAGAACTTATTATAAATGGTAGATTCTTAATCCAGAGCTCTAAATGAAAACGTACAAATAGCCAATCTTATAGTTATCCTATTTCCTACGCATTCCTTCAATCCTTAATTGGCCTGGCGCAGATCTGATCCACCCCATTTCTAATTATACGTCTCTGGCTATCCTCTCCACTTCATCCCATTTTATGGTGGTTTCAATGGTTTTATGGTGGTCTCCAGTCTCTCTCTCTCTCCTCCTCTGAATGTGACCAAATAGTTTCCCTCTTCTTCTTATGCTTGCTCTGTGTGTTTGTTTTTATTTTCACTGACGAGGAGTTTAGAAGATTAAACACTAGTAGTATTTCATATTGCGTCAAGTTATCTAACAGGATAGTAAAAATATCCGCAGTGATTTAGAAAAATGAAGTAGGCAAGGCAAAAATGGTCTCTCAAACGGACTTTGATTGCTTGATCTCGGTAAAGTGGAATTTCTATTTAACTACTTATAGCCACGCATATAGTATGTTTATCAGTTTTCCTCCAGAATATTTGGCCCAGTGCCTTGTTAAATCACTACTATTCCAGGTGAATGGACTAATTATTCTCGTCCACAGTTAATCTTTGCCTTTGCCTAGAAAGTCAGGCAACTAAAGGTCTTCGGTCTGCTTCATTGCGGTTTAGAGGGGAATGAGGGTTGGGTTGGAAAAGCGTCTCCTGTTAAGGCAGTGAAATTTCTACCGAGTAAAAATAGTGACACAAACTGCAAAAAATATACGGCTCCACGGGAGAGGAATGGAATGATTCACGACGCGCTCAAATTCTAATGAAAATGGGACAAAAGGGAAGTGTCCTTTTCACTTCTTCCCTCTCCACCCCCCTCCTCCCTTTATCCATCGGATCTTTGGAAAGAGGGGCGATTTTTTAAGGCCGAAAAGTGCGAGGTCAACATCGAGCGAGGGTTAAGAGATAAAATGCGATAAATGGCCATTTGGGAGAGAAGGACGCCGAGTCCACGCGAGGGATCATGAGTGGATGCTGAGAGTGAACGTGAAATGTGGTAGAGAAATATAAGGCGAATAATTCAACAGGAAAATGCCAAACCTCAAGACAAAGGTGAATAAAATATTATATTATATAAATGGAATATGAATAAGTATTTTAAAGTAAAGGCGGAGTTATGGATTGAGTTCAAGGTAAAGAGGAATTTATAAAGTTGGTACGGGGAGTAAAATTTATGCACAACTAATTAACTTATTCGTCTCATCCTTTTGCCTGAATAGAATTAGTATTAATATAATCCGATCCTTGCAATCCTGAAAATTGAGCCTGATAAATTCACAAGTGTACTGTATTTTGAGTTACATGAAATTACTGCCCTTTTTAATGCAGCAGTCTTTTCGCATTCTAAAACCTCCATATTGTGGCGAGGATTACCTAGTTTTAACGTGCTGAGGTAGCTTTCAACTTGTGCTGAGTGTGGAGTATTTTGTAGTTCAAGGCTTCTCTCTGGTAGGAGCGAGGCTCTTTCAGGAGCTATTCCTGAAGTCGCTCACTGAATTACGAGAAAAAATTTAATTCACAAATTGCTCCTTACACAGAAATCCTCGCAAGCTGACTCAGCGTGAATGAACCGTGGCGAAACTTTATGTTCGGATGGTTTACCATGTTGAAAAGCCTTTTCCTCGTTTCAATCAATTCATTTGGTGCTATTTAGTTTTCTCTTTTATCTATATCTTTTAAATTTTCTTAATGCAAGTCTGTTTCATTGGATTTATTCCCATCATTTTTTCCATAGCAAAATAATTGTGTCCCATTTAATTGAGGCAAACACTTAATTTTTAGAAGCATTAAGTAGTAAATTAAAAATATTATTTTCCATGCCTGATTTAATATTTTGTGAAATCAGATCATTAATTTTATTGTAAATTGTTTAATTATGAAATAATCATGCCTGAATTTCTTAGTGAATGCTCATACAAATTAGCTCCCACTTTCATATTCATTTATTCGTCATTAAACACAATTAGTTCTGAATTTCCTTATGGCCTGATGCAGAGGCAAAGGGGTTTTTCAGTAACCCGCGGACAATCAAGATAGTTTAAGTTTCTTTTCGTGTTGCCTGCATCTTATTTTTAGGCAATTAATTGCGTGGATGTTGTTTTGAGAAAGTATGTGTCCCTGCCATCGTTAAAGGCAATTAATAGTGAAAGATAGCTGTGGGTCTGAAGTTGGGTAGGTATGGGTTTGTTGAAGACGGCTGGGCTTACAAAGGATAAAACCCTGTGGATAAATGAGAAATTGCATATATTTGTATTAATTTGTTTTCAATAAATGTCCAAAGCACACTTGGTAATGCATTGTTTTCCCTTAAATATTAGCATAAAGTAGGGGTCACACGATACCGGAAAGGACATTATTTCGGTAGTTGGTCTGAATTATTTTTTATGCGATGAAGAAAAAATGCCTAATGTGCTCCCCTTCCGTTAGGGTTAAAAATGATGACTCACCTTCCGGATAAATGTTTGGTACGACTTGTAATTTTATGATGACGACAGTGCGGAATAATTTCTGTATATTTTGGACATGACCTGGTATTTCCAACGAATTTCTTGGTTTTGAGTATATATTTCATGCATTCTTCCAAACGTTTTCGCGCCCTTCTCCTTCTCTTCCTGTTCCCTAACCTTCGCTCTTCTCGTCTCAGGGGAAAAGGAAGAAAAAGAGAAGGGGGGCAAACCTAAACCGTGTCCCGAGCAATAGAATGCCTAAACCACTCAGGGCCCTTTCCTCCATTATCCTTTTGTTTTATGGCTTTAATTAGCTTAAACTCCCCGTGGTACTGCATGCCGTCTGTCATTCATAAGGTTCCAATCTATGGAGTGACAGTTGTGAAAGAAGCGAGATTGCCGATAGGCCTGCTTTCTGAGGAAGTTCTGTAGGCAATAAATTAGGACATAAAAACATTCCGTGGGGGGCGCATGACGGAAATTTCAATTGGGTCAACAAACAACTACCTCTTTCCTTAGTTTGCTGTTATTATAAGATCCTTTGTTATCATTTTCTTCTGTAGTTTTGTATGTAGCTGAGGAAAAGATAGTTACCAGAAGAGAATCAAAATCTTTTGGCGCAGTCGGAGACGGATACATAGTTCGAGGACGATTTATATCTGGATTGGACATAAATTTAATTCATTATATGTTTGCATTTCCTAATAAATAGTTAAAACCAATTTAATAGTTTCTTAAAATCTAATAAATTTGCAAACGATTGAAAAATTATAAAAAACCGATGTAGCTGCTTGCTGGTATCTGCTAAAATAATAATACCTAATTAGCATTTATCCTGATAAAAATTGAATCTGGAGACGTGAAATTTTCTGATTGGTTATACATTTTACAAGGAGCTTAATTTTAATATATTCAAAACTGCAAACATACTAAATATCACTAACGAATGTGAGTATCAATACATTCCCGATTGTCGCTTGGGATACATTTTTAAGATTGCTAAAGTATTGTCATTCCTCCAGCACCTATTTATCTGGGCGCCGAAATCACCATTTTTAGCAGCTAGTTCCACACCTCAGTTCATACTAAACCCACTAACCACCAAAAATATCTCCACTTCAGCGTTGGCCATCCTCATGATGCCACTATTCGATCCGTGCCCATCGCATTTTTAATAATCAATTATCACTTGACCTCCATCTGCAAAATCCCAAATCCTCCCTCCTAAAACGTGACCGCCCTCCGAACTATACAACATTCTGCGTTCTCACCGCCATCCTCGAGCAACTCCCTCCCCAGAATCTCCCACTTCCTATCCCTCCAACCACCCAAAATACAAAAACTAGTTTTCCACCCACTCACTCTCTTTCCGTATTCATCAATTTAACAGCTCCACTTCACTCAGCTCCTCTCACCATAAGAAAACTGCATTTCCAATCTGTGGCCCATTTTCTTCAAATCAATAAGTGACCCTCAAATAACCTGTACCCCTCCCTCAGTCCTCGTTAACAACCAAAGAGTCTCTTACATTGTTTCTCAGCCAAAACATGTTGTAACAATCTTTCTTTTGATAGTTGTTTTCATCCTCCACATCCCTCCTTCCAACCCTTCAAGTGCGTAGCTTAAAAACACCAAGTTAGCCATAATTTGGAAAAAAAGGGTATTTTGTTCCGCCTCGTCTCAGCGACTTCCGTTAAGGATTTGAATTTTCTCTCAACTTTTTCATGCAATGTTGCAATCCCGAACGATATTATCACTGCCCCTCATCATCTCCATCCTCCTCTCCCCTTGAACCGTTATCCTCTCCTCTCAATGGCTCTTGCCTCTCCTCCTCTATCCCCTACATTTTTGGATTTGCACTTCATATTTTGTATTTATTGCACTTCATTGTATTTTACTTTATCATAGCACTTTCCTTTCTGACAACTTCCTCTCAATTTAAACAAATTAGACTTCACACTGCAACCATTTAGCTTCCGGAATCCCCTGTAAGGGCTACGGTTTAAAAAATATCAAACTCGTATCCAGAAGCTAAAAAACAATCATAATAAGTGCATAGTTAAGTAGTAGTAAACTTAAAAAAAATAATAAGCATGTGAATTTTTCTCTTTTTTTTTCAATTTCAGCTGAGCGACGACACGACGGTTGGAGTATAAATTCAAGTTTAATGCTGTGGTACATAATAAATGTATCTCATTCTTCAAATTAATCAAAACGTAAACTCCAATAGGTACCAGTTTTTTCCGCGATTCACGAACCAAATAGAAATAGAATCTTTATTATTCATGATGTGCACCTCTGGAATATTGATTGTTTAAAAGAGATTAACACTTGAGAAAGGATTTTTGTTTTGTTACCCCTTAAACCGCGGGAAAAATTGATTGGCTAAAACACTGTTTGCATCTATAATTTTAATGCTGTCACTTTTCATGACGTTACTTTACAAACTCTCAATTCCCTGTAGACGTTTCTTTTCAATCTGTTTTTAACCCGTTGTACAATGGCATCTGAAAGTGCTTTTTAATATTAATTTTAATCACTTAGCAGTTGTCGAATGGTTTGCTCTTTCCTCAACGGCTTACTTCAAAAATGTGACCCACTGCGTTGCCTTGTGAAGTGAAAATCGTATCCCAAGGAATTTTCAATTCCCAAAGAAGACTTAAAGGGTTATCGATGGACTACAAGGTACAACTGGAATTACTTGTATCGTCCGATAAATGGAGTAGTTGGTAGGTACGACGATGTATTCGCATAATGGACAGCCTCTCACGAAATCCGGAGATGATTAATTCTGCACTTGACCCCCACTTTTTATTCCTCCAAAATCAAACTTAATCTCGGATCTAGCGGAACCATCTAAAAAGGTGAAAACAATGATGCCCCGATGAATATTTGATAGTTCCGATATAAAAACAATGCCGCGTCAGAGAGCTCTTTGAAAATGAACGAAAAGAGAGCATTAATTTTTCATCATTCTCCTTTTTTTTGCACCCTTGAGGAAGGGGTTTGGGGAGGGGATATAGAGGAGGAGAGGGAATGGAGGGGGAGTGGATCAGGGATCGATGCGGTGGAGGAGAGCCGTCCGAAGAGAAGGAGGGAGCGGAGAGGGGGTTTTGGGGGGTGAGGGGAAAGAGGACGAGAAGGAACAGGACTCACGTGGCGAAGGGAGAATCAGGAGGGTGTGGGGAGGAATTCGCACGAGTGGGGGAGGCCTGTGAGCCAAGTGAATTGTGGGCAAACCGGTGCATCGTGAGTTGACTCGTGCAGCATTCAATTTTCGACCTCTCGGCCTTCTGTTCGAATACAGCTGGTATTCCCAATCCACGCCCGTATCGGATGACTTCGTGCTCCCCATGTAATTACTCTTAGTTTATGAGTTAAGTTTACTGAGTTGAAATGTTTTAATAAGGATTATCCTCAAATGTTTTATCTATGGTCCTAGCAACAACACGGGTATTAGGCTCAGGGGCTCTTTTTGAAGCGTTGTTCTTTTCGGTTTGCCACTCGGAATGAAATCCTGATAGTATCTCTACCACAACAAAATTAAGAAAAAGGGGGTTCGTTGAACTGAACACAGCAGACTTACATAATTACGGAATAATTGTAGAAAACAAATATAAATTTAAATTGTAAGATGAACTATACAGGAGGGATAGATTTCTCATATAAGGTGTCCAAAGAGGATACTTATTCGAGGGAGATATTTTATGAATTACTTTACAAATTGTTGCATTCGGAGACTTTAATGGAGATAATCATTTCAAATACGCTTATTATGTTTCGTTAGATTTAATATTACTATATTTATTGAAAAGGGAAGGAATATAATTAAAGGTAAGTAGAAAATGGAATGGAAGAACGGGGGGAGGGATGAAGAAACAGTATTTCTAAATAGAGGAAAAGAGGGCAGGTGTCAAAGTTCGCATTTAAGTCAGTGTGACTCATATCACACTAAGTTGGGAGAGAAACAGAATAAAATGGAGCATTGGAAGACATGGCTATTCAACAAAAATAATTTTTCAACCGGTCGATAAATATTAAAAGGCACACACAGTGTTAGCTATGAATTTCCAAAACACCTGCTTAAAATATAGGAATAATTCTGATACTCTTCAGAACTATTTTTGTCAACTTCAGTGTAATCGGGTGGGAATAGTGATGGAGGTACTCATGGAGAAGTAAGGTGCGGAAAGAGGTGAAGTATTGCTTCGTATGGGATGAATTTCAGTGATGCAAATAGTATTTGCGAAAAAGAAAAACTCCCATGCATTCCTAACATCGCTTGGGTCCTCTGCCGCAGCTAACGGGGATCAGTCCCTTCAAACTGCAAGGAAGATTCGGCAGGCAGTGCCTTTTTTCTTATTATTTCGCCTTTCATTTAAGCTCTAAGGGAGAGAGGAGCTTCCCCGCCTCGGATTGCAGAGCGTAAAATATGTGCAGGTTTATCCGCTGGAGTGAGAGAGAGAGAGAGGGCATTTTGGGGGTAAGAGGAAGATCTATATGCCGCCGGTCGGCGCTTAAGGAGAAGCCCTGGTGATTCGAATCCCCCGCCCCTTTTCCTCAAAACCCTCCCTCATTCCCCGGCCCAGGAAAAAACCGCTCCACCCTCTCGCCCTTCTTCGCCCCCTCCCACGAAAGGAGTGAAAGTTCGGGGGGAGTTGGGTAGGAGGGGGCCTAGGGCGGTGCAGGGGGAGGCACGCACCCATCGTGGGGGTAAGCGATCCATAATGGAAAGCCGAGTTGGCATCGGAGTTATGAGGTGGGGGTGGATGGGGGAAAGCTTTGAAGGGAAGGTGAGGTTTCGGGAGGGTGAGTTTTGGGGAGGTGGGAGAGGAGGGAGGTCAGGGTCGGCGGGGGGGAGGAACCGAGATGGGAAGGGCAGAAAGTGTAAGACTCTACCCCTCGAGTTATGGAGGAGTTGCGGGGGGGGGGGGGGGGA
>LYUA01001589.1:265596-278961 GCA_002093875.1 Calopteryx splendens
ATTCCTGTGAGTGGAAATATGTGAGTAATCACTTGCGATGAGAATTTTTGAAGACAGTGATCAATCAACAAGAAGTGATGGAATCACCACTTTCCATAGTATTGGTGAAAAGAAGGTTTTTATTGATCGGCTTAGCTTTTTTATCGGTCGTAACTTTGCTCTGACAGTCCCTCTGGCAAATATTCATTATCTGAAGCCTCTGTACCAGTTTATGGAAGTTGTTTGCGTTACGTAGAGTGGCTCATTTTAACGATATCTCATAAAATCCCGAAAATTGAAAGGTATCATGACCAGTGCTTGGAAACCCCTTACTTAGGAAATGAATTGCAGTAATTGCCTATAGCAGCGCAGATACGTTGAAGCCTCTGATCTTTCCATTCGGATTAAAGTTCCCTCTGAATTTAACATTGCTCTACAATGATTCAATTTAATAGGAAAATACGAAACAAAAAGGGAAGAAAAAACTAACTGCAAACGCAGTCATATGTTTTCGTTTAAAACGCATGAATTCTTAACGTTTAAACTAGCGGACGACATACACTGGACTCTGGACATGCCTTGCAGGCATGTTACCAAAATTTGAGACCACTAGCACATAGTGAAATTAACAATTTTGACAAAATTAGCCTCAATTAGAACGAGTTCAAAATTATGATGTAAGTCCCTTAAACTTGAGTGTTTTATTTAGCAAAATGAATTTTTTTACATTCGTTCGTTACGGCATTGTCATACTCCATTTTTCCTGTCCATTGCTCAACTTTAAACCCACTCGATTTTCACCTTCGCCATTAAAACTGCGATTTTGGCGTCACAACTTTCACCCATGTAACTAAATGCGTGATCCAAAACTCTATCGGTTCTTCCTCCGACGGACTTGTTTTTCATTTGGACCCAATTGTAAAAAGAGCGTAAAAACGCATTTCCGCGCGTTAGTCTTTCGACTTTGGGGCAATGCGCAGCGGAGGCCTTCTCCCAATTCCCCCTCCTCAGTTCACACTATCCGCGACTTCGAATCTCGTAAAACGTAAACCCACACTGGAGGGAGTCGGAAGGGACGAGTGAGATAAATTGGGAAGTAAAGGCAGCAGAAAATACGGATCCAGCGGCTTTAAGAAACTGGACGGCCTTGTGCAAAGGAGATTCCTTAAGGGCTCGGAAGGGAAACTATTTCTTCGATCCGTTTTGTATCTTCTCTAAAGAAATCCTCCGCACGTCCCCGAATTAATCATGACAGTGCTGCAAATTCACTCATGGAAGACCTTCCACTCTCCCCCCTTTAACTTCCTCGTTCTCTTCATTCATTCTCGTGGAACCTTTTCACTCTGCTCTGTTTGAAGCTGAAGAACAAATTCCGAAACTGACGCAAGATTAAATGAATCTCGATCCTTAGCGCACATCGCGCTTTGTTATGAGCCCTTGGAGGTGCACGGTGGATAAAGCAAACAAAAACCCTTCACAAAATGTATCAAGGAGTGGATTTTGAATTTTTTTTCCAAACACACGGTTTGTTTGATATGGAATATTGTTTGCTTGCAAAACATTTTTCCCAGCTCAAATCCCTTTTATGGTATGAATACCATTTTTTATTTCCTCATCATCTGTTTGAAGAAGATTCTCTAGCAATTTGAAAAAAAATGTAACATGAGAAATGGGAGTGATAGAGTTATTCGAGAACATAGGATTATTATTCCTTGAGTCAAAAACAGATCATACAAGAGTAAAACTTTTAGAACGGTATAGGTCTCTATTGGATAGTATATCTTCTAGGCAAACCATCTGAATAATATAATAAGCTCATAGACTCTACCACTGACGGTCAATGATTCGTTCTTCCCTAACTCACTTCACTATCGCTACAAAAATAAGGTTAAGTACTCCAAAACTTTAATGAGAAAAAACTTAGTGCCATGCCTTTTGCATACAATAAAATAAGTCAAGATTACATTTATAGTGTGTCTCTAAGTGAATTTTTATTATGACGACCTTACAGAAGGTTTCAAGGTAGAACTCAAGGTCATAAATAATTATATATTAATAACTTTTATGAATTATCCATATCAATATTTTGTCCCACGATTGTTATTAAATATTATTAATTATTCAATAGGGGAAATGGAAGCTAAATATTATTTTTAGCTCCGATTTCTTTTTGTATGAAGGAAGTGTATTGTGTATCGTATTTACCCTGTCATTTCGCCATGCATCCCCATCGTCCGGGAATCTTTTCTATGCCATAATAAGGTTTTTAATGTGGGATACCCTTCAGCACATTTGTTTCTTTCACATTCATACCGATAAATATATATTTTAATTACCTGTAACACTATAGTGTTGCTCAGAATAAAAGTGACACTTTCCGAAGTTTTTGATTTCTGAAATGATATATAACCATTTATAATTTAGAATATGTAGTCAGGGCTTCTAACTATAAAACTAAAAGGTTAAATACGGTCTTTTAAAGTACGATCGAATCTTTTCCCCTCAATTATTTTGGTGAGTCATGATTATTTTAAGAAGAAAATTCAATCCTTAGTATATAGAATATAGATCATTTGCATTTATTGAAGAGAGTTTACAGGAAGTCTGAGGCAGATATTTGTGTTTCAATTGTAAATGGTCATTCAATAATATTATTACAAGGTGGCTGCATTAAATTCGTTTATTGAATAAATAGAAAATTTGTGGCACAAACGCTTTGTCCAAAAGACCATGCATGTAAGCTTACTCTACAAATTTCAGTAAATCGCTGAATGAATGCACATTATAGGAAACAACTCGTTTCCTAATTAATGTGTTTTGAAGAGTTTAAAAACTATTTGGTAACACAATTAAACTGATATCATCTAGCAGTAAAACACCGAGTATGTTATAAATCATGACCCGTGGCAGCTTATGGGTAAGAGCGTTTGGCTACTTACCGGAGAGCCTGGGCTTGATCCTCCGTGAGTGTGCACGACCTCATCTTCGACAAACCACATTTCGAAAAGTGGGAATTTTGGGGAACCAAATAATCCTGGGAAAACTTAGGTGAAACAGGGAAGGGAACTGACCTCCCCACTTAGATATGTGAAATTCAAATGCACTTGGGCTTAGAATTTGGTGTCTTTCTACTCTCTACTATCAAACTAATCATTGGATTGACGTTTAGGATTTTGGAGATGTTCAATCGTTAATAGGCGTTTCAGTAGTCCGACTACTCATTAAAACTGCATGAGCATGTCAAAGTTTAATTTTAAGCACCGAAAATTACCAAGTTGAATTTTAAACTTAAGTATCACCATGAAGGAGGTCAAAAACAAGCTATTAGGCCGTCACATTAAATTAATTATAATTTTTAATGGAAGTCTACCAGTCAAGGTAGGTTTCCCATAGATATGGAAAAACCATTACCGTAACCATTTCTTTATTTCAGCATACCTTCTGCCAACCTTCATTCCATCCAACATGCATAATTTTTCCTCACTCTACCTCTCTTATCTCTACTCTCTATTACTTTCTTCAACAATCCAACGTCACTCAACATGCGCCCAGCATTCAGTTTTTCTACCTTCTTTGAATTTATTCCAATATCTTTCCTCTCCTATCAATTCCAAAACTTATTTTTTCCTTCTCCTTTTCAATCCACACCCACATCACAAAAGTCTCCAACCTACGCATTTCACCTTTCCTCAACTACCTAGTTTCCGAGCCATTAAAAACCACACTCCATATTAACTTCTTCGCCAGTATTTTCTTCACATCCTCGCCTAGGGTCCTTGCCATCAATTCACTCCTCCTCGTAAAAGCTTCCTTACCTACTGCGATTCTTCTTCTTATATCCTTTCCACATTGCCCACCTTCGTCGAAAACACTGCCTGAATACTTAAAATGTTCTACCTGATCAAGTTTATGCCTTCCCACTTTAATGTTTACCTTTGGTTTTCTATGTCTAGAGAACCTCATTACCTTATTTTTCTTTTCATTTATTTTCATTCCATACCTATCACACTGCCTCTCTAGTGAACTCAGGAATTACTGCAACCCCTTGGCTGACTAAAGCTTGATCGTCCGCAAACCTGATTGATTTTATCAGTTCCCCGCATATATTTACTCCTACACTTAGTTCTTTCCTCGCCTCTCTTACCATTTCCACTAAGTCTACATTGAAAAGCACCAATGATAACGGACAACGCTGTCTTATCCCCAGACCTACTACTGCCAACACTGTTTCTTCATTGCTACCCTCATCTGTGCAGTCTGAGGCATGTACAGGTTTCGAATAAGTCACCCATATCCCTCTAGTCTACTCTTATCTTCGGTAATACCTTCATCAGGTATTCCCAATTAACCCTATCAAATGCCTTCTCAATTTCTACAAAGCAGACGAATATATTCTGATTATGCTCTATATACCTTTCTGTCAAAGACATCAATACTACTATGGCGTCGCGTGTAACTATCTTCCTTTCGTTAACCCAAACTAATCCTCCCTTAAGTAACCGTCTACCTTCTTCTCCATCCTCTTATTAATGATTCTCAGTGCTACGTTTTCTGCGTTCAAAATCAAACTAATTGTCCTATAGGCCTGAGATACTGCTGTTTTTCCTTTGCTTAGGATGGGAATTAATACTGATCCGACAAAGTCTTATGGCCACACTCTTTCTTCCATATTTTTCTAAACTCTGTAATAAATCTCTAGGGATATTATCTACCCCCAGAGCCTTGTTTGCTTTCATTTACTTCAATGTCTTCTCTATTTCGCAATCTAGTGTTCCCAGGCCTAAGCTATCCCCTTCGAGATCATATCCTTTTTCTCTGACCAAGGTCACTGGCCTAATGTCTTTACGATAAAGTTCTTCAATGTATTCTTTCCATTTTGTATAAATCTCTTCTACTTATATTAGTACTTTTAATGATGTATCTCTAATAGTTTGGACGGCTTTTCCTTTCTGGCAGTGATTTCACTCCTTGGTAAATCGTACCCATTTCATACTGTCTCTGTAAACTCTTTGGAAACCAAATTCAAAATTATGCGAAATGCTGAAGAAGAAGTTTCTATGCGCATTTTAACGGGAAATGAGGTGTATTTGGTAACTATAAAGAGGGCCTAGACACTCACCCTTTTAGAAGAGCGGGCTGATGCTCGCTGATTCTTATCTACTAAAACGAAAACTACTCGGGTAATTAAATATTAAATTGTATATAAAATGACCCGCCCTAACGATAGTAATGCATATCACTCTCCAATCATCCATCAATGTATAGCATCTGTTAAACATAATGTAGTATTTTTGAAAAAATTAAAGTAATGCCTGGTTACGAATATTTTAACTAGCTTCAACTAATAATGCGCAGCTATACCCTGGAGCCCACTAGTTCATTTCCTATGACATTTTTACATGTTTCAGAGTACGAATTTAAGTTATTCAAGATGGACTTTGCTCTTGCATAGGAAATGTATCTGTTTTGGTACTGATGCTTCCTCTATTCAACGCTCAGCTTTTCATTTCCTGTTCAAAAATGGATTGGTTTTTATTATTAATTTCGCCAGCAAAATATGTACAAATTGTTTCCCGCGGGGTATTTATACTCTAGGGAAACTTTAAATATGCTGTTGCTTTATCTTCTACTCTACATGAGGACGCGATGACAACCAGTCTTCACGTGCGTTGCATATGCCTTTAGGTTAAAATTTTCGGTGATTCTATGTTGTGCGGGCTGACTAATTCGAGATCTAATATAGTAATATTCTAAGATCTCGTCTTAAACACAAAAGTGGAGAAAGAATTGCATCATCAATGGAAACAATAAATTTTCATTGCATTTTTATGGGTCTTTCGACTATTTTTAAATGTTAACGGTTTTGGAATAAGCTTAGCGTTATTTTTTTGATGGAAATCTAGGAGGAATTAGTCAATGTCCCGAAGGAAAGGGTTAGAGATAATAGGTGGAGTGAAGAGAATAAAGGAATTATCTTCTTCGCAGACAGATTTTGGATGAGAGGGCTAATACGCGTTTATGAATATACGAGTTAGTGTCTTAGTGTGTGTGAAAATTAGAGTGCTAATACCTTTTCCTGCTTGACATGTTTCAATGGATTTGCGAGATTAAAAGCTTGAAGGGTGAGTTGTGGAGGAAACTGAAAGTGGTTTTAATGACTTTGACCAAGTGAAAGAATCATTAGTGGCTTTAAGAAGAATATTAAGAAAAATAAATAGTTGGATTCTCAAAAACAGGAATGCCGATGAAATGCGATGTAGGTTTTTGGTGAGCACTGTTTTGTGGCGAAGACTTTTGGAATGTGAAAAAAAGAGTTTTTATTCACATACACAGTTTAACCATTTATTTATTCTTTTGTATGTGTGTCCAGTTCTCAATCTAACATCATTATTGACTTGTTCTATGCGATTAGAAGCTGAGAGTGTTAATGTATGGCATGAGACGATGCGTGATGCAGAATTTTGAAGAGATGATTTTTGGGTAGTTTTTGGGTAGATTCTATTCAAGATATTTTTCATATTTCAGTTTTCATCTTGGTAATTTTTCTCATCCATTTGAGTCAAGTAAAACAGAGCATTGATTAATACGTATCACATATTATTTAAATACTTTTATTTCAACGTATTAATTAATTAATATTAACGTATTAATTAATTATAATTAATAATTTATCTTTTTGGAAATAAGGTATCATTATCCTTTGTGCACCAAAAAGACTAACACGCTCAAAATTTGCTATAAGTAACTCAATTAAAAAAACTTGTAAGTTTTAGAAGAACGACGACCTTATGGGATAGCATTTATATATTCGGCCATTTGTATATTATAACATTTCCAGAGGTGTCATTTGCTAATAATTATTTATAGATATAAATATTTGACTATAGATGGATAATACACTTTTAAAGGGATTGAAAAATATTCTTTAATAAAAAATATTATGACTACTTATCTAAATGAATTCTTTTCTTTATGAATTCTTATCTAAAAGAGGTTATTCGCCAATGAACTGGACTTCGTCATAATTACCTACAACCATAGAAAGACTTTATATTTATTAGTGTTATTGATTTTTTTTAAATCTTAGATGAGACTAAACAACTTTAACAGCCCATCGGAATGGTAAAAGAACTAACTACTAACTCTCTTGGATAAAAGGCCGTAAGGATTTGCTCTAATTTACACTATTACTTCCGCCTGTTTACGTAAATAAAAGCAAATAATGACGCCCCTACAACTATTTTATCTTTCCCTGTGAAATTACTCTCATTCCCCGTCTATCATGAGTAGGAACCTGAAATAAATTACCTTGCTATCAGACATGATACCCGCATATGCCACGGAATGATCCGCGTGTTGCGGATTGCTCGTACTGCAGGATATCGATTTCCTCTTTTTCGTGTATTCTCTGCGAGATGTGCCATTTGGAATCCTCACGCTCCGATATTAAACTTCAACTGTTCTCACATTAGTCAACTCTATTATCACCGTTCTTACACTACATCCACCGAAATCTACCTTTCTCATCCCTAACTTTCTCTATCTTCTTAATTTCTCTAGTGTGTGCAAGGCATCATTTCAGATTAGCTAGGCCAAGCGTGGAAAAAGTGGTCGAGTATTAAAGGCTTCCGGGGAGATTCATTTTTTTCCGGATTAAATATTTTCTAATGAATTTCCTTTAGCATTGGAAAAAATTTGGTGTCGATAAATTAAAAGTTGTATAATGATTAAGCATAATATTGTCGCATCGCTGGCAAACCAATATGGCGTATTCTGACCACGGGTCATTCGGCTTTCGGTGTCAAGAACCTTTCAACTATGAATTCACAGGCATTTATTAACCTGTAATTACAGAGAAACAATCTCTTTTTCAACCAGGATTGTAATCCCGTCCCCTAATTTAGAAGACTAGTAGTCCTCTCGAGGGTGTGATCCAACGTTGGCCCAAAGACTGACAATTCGTTCGGGATTAGCTGCCCTTTTTTTATGCTGGAGGTGCACACTGTATGTTTCTCTAACTTTTACGCAGATGCCATATCAGGATTGGCATCAAACCAGCGTTTAGCGACAGGGCTGCACGAAATAGTGTCCTCGAGGGGATGGGTGCACTTGGAAGCCGCGACTACAAAATTCACGCTATTTTAACTGGACACTGTAGGGCGGGACATAAAAATACTGACATAAAACCTTGGGTCGTTATATAGATCGTTATTAAAACTAATATAAATGTAAAAATGGTTCTGTTTACCTTTGATACATTTGGAGTTATTAGAACACCACACCAAATCTGCGCATTAGATTACTACTAAAGTAAAGATAGAAAAACGCAAACAATTAAATTTCATTCTCTCCTTTCCCCTCGCATTAGTTTATTAGGAATGAGTTTTTACCTATTAATAATAAGATGATTAGACATAAATCATATACCATTAACAGTATGCAGACACATTTTTTCAATTTGAATAAGACATTTGACTAGCCAGAGTTTCAATTTGGACGCTGTAATTAGTCATTTCTGCGCGTTTTCATCTAGATTGAGAGTTTCTCGTTCCGTTGACAACTATATTCTTCCAAATTAAATGTTGAAAATAATCAGTGTGCAAGCCAAATAGGTAGAGCTTTATACTAATGACCTAGGAGTTCCATGTTCAAATCCATAGCTATACATTCTGACACCCTCATTAAAATGAAATCTGCATTTTTCTGTATACGATCACTTTGTGGGGTATAACATGTGGCACGGGAGCAAACATCCCTCCCCTACGCAGAATGAATTTCACAAACCTTTCGAGGGGAACTCTACCGTAACCATTCAAAAATTAAAAAAGGTGTGATACCCAGGTTGATTACTCTGCGAGCAAATACACTTTTTAGTATTTTTTAATTATCTCCCTTTCCAAATAATGTATTTATTCGTTCGTAAATTGATTCGCTTAATAATATAAGTGCAAATAGTTACTTTTAATTAACATGTCTTAGCGTAATACAGCTAAATTTATTGCACTAAAAGTCTTGAATAACTCGTCCAGGTTTAAATGACACATTTTTGGATAAATAGATGTCAATAAACCCTCCAAAAAATTCCATGCTTCGTTTGGAGAAGGTAACTAATTTTTTTTTAGGACTTGAGTCGTTTCTGATACATAAACTTGTTAAATATTTTAACTAAAATAGGTATGACAAATTTTCTCTTAATTTCCTGTAATTTTCCGTTAATGCAATTATTTGGGCCATATTCGTTTTATGCGCATCTTAAAATGCTAAAAAGATTAGCTAACAAGTATAGATTCACGTGGTATGGAGAGAATGGTTTTCAGTTAAGGTAAAAGCAGATTAATATAAAAATAAAAGAATTTATATAAGAATTAATATAAGAAAAGTAGAAAAAAAGGACCTGGATGAGCAAACTGAAGATTAGGTAATCAATTTTCGTATTATTTCACTTTTGTTTGACGTGGGTCTTATGGATCGGAATCCGAATTATTTATCCTTTATCCTATGATCTAAAAAAGTCAAAATCCTCGAGTCTACTCATTTAAAGAGTTCTTTTTTTCAATACTCACTAATATTTTAGTTGCAAATGCGTAGTAATGAAATTATCAAGTTAAAATAAAGTCGTTTCCCGCATACGCTCTCTAATATGAACCTTAATTAGCTCTTCAAATTACTGACCTTACAATTCTAAAAGTATTTAAATTTCCTCTGAAAATAGCTAAATAATATTCTACGATGCGTAATGCTCACTCAAATTTTCATTATTGAGTATATGAGCATTTTCTCGATTGGTATTGGCTCATCCTTATTTTGCAGATCAGTTAATGATAAAATTTCATCATAAACAGGGTAGATTAATATTTTTTCAATAGTAAGTTCAAAGAAATACAAGATAATATGTTAACTGAATGCACCCGTCTGCATGAATATAAAACGGAATAAGTGAGGGAAGACTCAGAGATGAGACATTTTCAATGAAAACTTGAAGAATAGTGATGAGAAAAATAGGCACTGTAGAAAGCTGAACGAAAATGAGACGGGTGGACTAAAAGAATTATTTTCTGTCAGATAAGTTAACCCTCGTTTCCTTCGCCACAATGAGCGCTACAAATTATGAGCAAAAGAGTATTTTCTCTGAATAAAAAGAAAATGGAAGGGAAGAAGGCGTCGGGAGATTAAGGGCGAGAAAGAGAGTGAGGAGGAGGGAAGCTAGGGTGGGGGAAGGAGGGCGAGGGAGAGAGAATTTAGGGTCGTGTCGGGAAATGCGGGACCGGTGCGAATAAAAAACCAAGAAGGGCTCAGGGAAGGACGTCTGTGAGTCCCTAACCTTTCTCTCTTAAATTTAATCCGATAGCCGATTAAAATTAGCTTAACTGCGTAAATGGGAAGAATTAGGATAATCTGATAGATGAAATTACTTCAAAAGGAAAGATAACGCTAGCTTAATAATCCGTGACGCTGAATTAATTATTTCTAGGTAGCAATTTTGATAATGGCTAACCAGAATGATTTTATGCATACTAAGTAAATATCTGATACCTATATCACTACAATTTAACTTTTTTGAATGTTTGACATGAAAAAAGATTCTAAGAATGTATGAACTTTCAAAAAAGATCCTAATTATTTTATATTATGCTATAATTAATGTCCATTATGTAAAATATAAATGGAATTTTTCCCATCCCAGCGGTCACGTATAGAACAACTTTTACTTCTTAATGGAGAATATTTATTTTATTTTTTTATGATTAAACTAGGGCCGGTTTTACTTTTTGATTAAACGAGGCGATCATCTACTGGCGCCCTGATACAGGAAAAACTGACTTAAACATAAAAATAAAATATAGAAAGATTAATTTAACATATAAAAATACCATTACGCATATAATATGATGTGTTGTTTTATATTTTTTCTACCAATAAAAGATTGAAAGAAACGAACATTTTCTAGAAGAGTAGTGTAATATTTTTTCAATAGAATCTTCATATAAATATACGAGCATATGTTATTTGGAATTGGAGTTTTGATAAATATAGCGTACACTCTCTCTCTCTCTCTTTCTATCTCGATGCAGTACGGTGAGGGTTAAAATGGAAAATTTAAAACTTTTTGCACTTACGATAAAAAGAATATTTTAGTACCTGTATCCGTCATAAAATATTTTTTCATTATTATCATCATTATAATTGTACATCCGTCATTGCTCACCCTTAGAACTCGAGTAAATTATTATGTTTATGGAGCCGAGAATCGCAAAACACAGCTAGTACATTTTTTTTAATTTATAGAAATAAAAAATACCCCTGAAGAATATTTTCCAAATTATTACGACATTTAGATTAGCTTTCACTCTCAGTATAAACTACAACAGATTAAGGTTCCCATAACACCAGCAATACTAACGGTAAAATAAAATGTGTGCAGCAAAAAATTGTTTTATTCGGAAAACAATCGATGTGCCCATTACTTCTCATTATAAAAATGTACTTCAGTTGAACTCCAAGAATATGTTTGGTAATGTAAAACTATTAAAACATGTTAATTCTGGATATTGATGGGATTTATTTATCTAGTTAATTACAAATAATAGGATGGAAAGATAGAGGATATACTTCATTTGATTCATGTTATTTCACTTACATTCAAAAGTAATTTAAAAAATAGGGTTCCAATTCTCTCAAATATCTCTTTTCACTATCTGAGAATGGGTGCAACATTACGAGAATGGTTAGTAGGTTTATAAAGGAGTTTTTTTCTCGAATTGCGAGAAATGATCCTCCAGTATATTTTTCGTGCACTCAATCTACGATTTCTTCGTAAAAACTGACTTATCTAACAATAATATCTATAGAGCTTGTAACTATACCTAATATCGATAGAGATAAATTAATGAAAAACCGCTTCAAAGCAAAATATGGAAAAATTATTATTTTTGTCGGGGTTCTTATAATTTTCTTCCTGTATAAATAATAGCAGTAATAGTGTATGCTTATATACGTATTAGTTTTACTAAATTACATTTTTAACGTGTACAGCAATTTAAATGATCCTTGCCTATGAGTGTCATTCTAAGCAACATTAAATGAAATCTTTATTTCCATTTCTACATTTCTTTAATGAAATCCCAATGTGTGCTACAGTAAAAAATATACGCATTTTTTTAAGCTTGTCCAGTATGAATTATGTTTTTAATGGATAATGAATGCGTTAAACTGATCTATCCATCTAAATATGCCATGAGACTTCAAAAATTTTAAATCAAATATATTTTTCTCATGGAGAGTGAATTTGACCTCAGATTCGGGAAAAATTGTACTAGTTATTTATTTATAGGAATTACTAAAGGATAACGTTCTTTGAAATGTATTCTATTCTTATATTTTTCTCCAAAGAAGAGGGAAATATGATCCTAGTAAAACTATGATTGTCATAACGTTCTACGATAAATTTTGCATTGTTTTAGATTTCTGGGAATATAATAACCGATATTTAAATTTTGTTGAACACAACTATTATGATGAAAACGATTTTCATTTCGGTAATATTCGATTGTAAGCAATTTTGAATTTTTTTTGGCCACTGGATATTATATACCTACATTTTGTTACAAAATTGTTTTCAATGGTTTTCGCTCCAGCGCTCAATTATTAATTTTATGGTGTTGCTATAACTGATGATAGCCTTTGGTATTTTCTTGAAGATTATTACGTTTGTTGTTCAGTTTTAAAATTTGAGTAAATGCTGTTTTCATTTCGAAACTTCATATATTTTCAAACACTACGGAATTCACCAAGAATGGGTCTTAGGAGATTCATTTCATCAACTATTTATACTATCAGTGTTGAACCAAGTGAAATTTTAACTGAGACAAATATTTATTTGTTCAATGAGTACATGGAAGACCTATTACTCGTAATATTCAAGTGGAAAACATCCAAGAAGAAAACTAAGGTGGAATAACAAAGCAAAAAATGTTAATATACATCACGCATGAAAATTTTTCCAGCGGGTATAAAATTTTGCAAGAGATGCATCGCTTTCTATCCTCCGTAAATTTATTTACGAACTGAGAGCAGCGAAGGACGCGATGGTAAGGGAGGTGAGAGGAGGGTAAGAAGTGGGGATTGGAGGGGGTTTGACATGCGTGATTGTCCAGGGCCGATCAATCTGGAAGTGGCGGGGCGCGAGTGAGACTTGAATTGCCGGCTTTTCCATTCGAAGCCCAGAGCCTTCTGAACGGCAAGGAAATCAACCCTCGGTCGGAGAGGGTTCCCGGGCGGGGAACCCTTCTCATTTTCACTCCATTTAAATTTTCCTCTCCGATCCCATATCTCACATCCCTCCCCAACCGCATAGTCTGCCCCCCCCCCCCCCTCCCCCCCCCCCCC